>JASAMW010004856.1:0-84039 GCA_030247985.1 Epsilonema sp. ZAB3_2
AAAAAGTATGAAAAGATTGCAAAAAATGTGTAAAAGTATGAAAAGATTGCAAAAAGTATGCAAAAGTGTGTCAAACTTGAGCAAAAGTATGCAAAAATGTCCAAAAAGTATGCAAAAAACAAGCAAAAATGTGCAAAAACTTTGCAAAAAGTATGTAGAACGTATGCAACAAGTGTGCAAAACATGAAAATGTAAAAAGTATGCAAATGTGTAAAAAGTATGCAACAAGTGTGCCAAAGCATGCAAAAATATACCAAAAGTGTTCAATAGTGTGCAAAAAGTGTGAAAAGTGATGCAAAAATGTGCAAAAAGTACGCAAAACACGCAAAAATGTGTAAAAGAGTGCAAAAATGTGTAAACAGTGTGCTAAACGTGCAAAAATGTGCAGAAAATGTGTAAAAAAAGTATGCAAAAAATGTGTAAAAAGTTGAAAAAGTTTACAAAAGTGTGCAAAAAGTATGCAAAGGTGTGCAAAACGGATGCAAAATTGTGCAAAACATGCAGAAAATGTGTAAAAAAGTATGTAAAATGTGTAAAAATTTTGCAAAAAGTATGCAAAGGTGTGTCAAACATAAGCAAAAGTGTGCAAAAACATGGGCAAAAAAGTGCAAAAATAAAGCAAAAAGTGTGAAAAATGCACAAAAAAGTATGCAAAAATGTTCGAAAGTGTGCAATCAATCTGAAAAAGGTAATACTGGACTTTGGGTATTCACTGAAGCAGACTAGTGTGGTTTGTGTATGCTACACATGTGTGTTTAGCGCATGAAGTGATAAGCCAGTCCTGTGTTAGAAATAGTCACTGCAAATGAAGTGCAGTGCTCAACTCGGGTAGCAGTGCTAACTTATGTTCTTGCACTATAGAGCATAATATTTTTGAAAAATTTTATTCACCATGTGTCAAAAATCATGAGTTGGTAATTATTGCAATCAGTAATTCTTTATCCTGACCAGTAACAACTGCAGAATCATACAATTGATGATAGGATTTTGGTCCACGTGATTTCATGAGTTCCACCAGTTGGCGAGCTTTTTCCAGTTTTGTTGCCAGTGCATTTAGAATCTTTATGTGGTCATCCAGCAGTACGCCTCGACGGGTTTAACTCGGGAAACAATGTGTCGAAATGGGCATAATGCCAAAAAGGCATTGTTAGCTTGTCCAAAGCATGTCTATGTCTCTCTTCCATCTGTGACCAACTCTTGATCATCACCAATGATTTGAATTCGTCTGGTCAGTGCTTGTGGTGTGAGCCTGAAGTCGGGGAAGATTTCCTCCAGATTTGCGATGGATGAAGAGCTAACATGTGCTTCTGCAATTTGTTTCTGGATGAGAATTTACGATAACAAAGAAAGCATAAAATTTTCAGCTTCATGATCATAAGAAACTGAAATTTCAATCATCACCACTTGTTTATATAGTACTTCATAATCAAAATTATCACGTGACACAGCGTTTTTGCAGAGGTCAAACTTGGAGTGGTGCCAAAAATCACAGACAGCACGCGCAGACAGACCTTAAACGCGCGTGCAAAGAGTAAAACGTGGGGTTGGCACGAAGGTGCAAGTAAACGTTATTCCAACGCTTGGCGCCAAAAAAGCGCGCGCGCAATGATTTGGGCGCGCAGTCAGACCTTAAGTCGCAGTGTCAAAACGTCAAACTTGGGGTAATTGGCGCATAGGTGCAAAGTAAACAATATTCCAAAATTAGCGTGCACAGGGCAGGTGCAACAATAATACGCACACATTTACCGAGTATAAACACGAGGCGAGAAAGCGTCATACACAACTCAGTTGTTTGTTATGCACACAGTGCCCTGTGCCGGACAGTCCACTTGTTTATCAGTGTTCCACTTTCTGTATGTGAACAAGAGCGAGGGCTGTGCTGGACAGTTCACTTGTTTATCAACTTTGTTTACATACACAAGAGTGAGGGCTCCGGCCGGATACACTCGGTGGTGGATGCGACACTGTGCTATAATATCATAGTCAGGCACGGGGACCCTCCATCACGCAAGTATGCCAGAAATCGGTGGCGGCGGATCCGCATCCATCGGCGGCGGCGGCGGCTCCGACGGATCCGGGGCTGCGGATTCGGCGGCTGCGGATCCGGGGGTGCGGATCGGCGGCTCCGGATTCGGCGGCTGCGGATCGGCGGCGGCTGTGGATCCGACGGCTGCGGCGGCTCCGACGGATCCGGGGCGGCTCCGGGTGGATGCGGATCCGGCGCCGATCCGCCCTATAGTTGTGTGATGGAGAGTACCCCTAAAGCCACCCTTACTACTTTCAACGTTTTTAGCCATATTTCAGCAACCGCAGGGCTTAGAGGGCTACAATTTGGCATGCGAAAAGATCCCCTAGGGACCCAAGTCTGGACCAATTTTGAGCCCAATCGGCCGCCTGTTTGGCGAGATATAGCGTCACAAAGTGCATTTCTGTATATTTTGCACCTGTTGCAAATTCAGTTATATGAATACCACGGCGCGAATACATGCCCTGCACGGGGTAAAATTTTGACAGCAAGTAGAGAAGGGTTAGGCCTAAAAACTTTAGTACTACCGCAAAAAATCTCTATAATTAGAATTGGGACTACAGTCCTCTCAAATAGTGAAAAATACAGCAAAAATTTTCCCGCCTTTTTTATTTTTCAAGATAAATGAGCAATACCACTGAAATTTTTTCCTCGTAAGTAGCCTATCTTATGTAGAATTTGATGTAGATTTCAAAAATAAAATTGGTTTTCCCAAAAAATTTAATCCCTAGCATATAATTTTGCAAAAGTAGTATATTTTTGTGAATTTAGGGTAAGGGTTAAATTTTTTGGGAAAAACTATTTTATTTTTGAAATCTACATCAAATTCTACATAAGATAGGCTACTTACGAGGAAAAAGTTTCAGTGGTATTGCTCATTTATCTTGAAAAATAAAAAAGGCGGGAAAATTTTTGCTGTATTTTTCACTACTCGAGAGGACTGTAGTCCCAATTCCAATTATAGAGATTTTTTGCGGTAGTACTAAAGTTTTTAGGCCTAACCCTTCTCTACTTGCTGTCAAAATTTTACCCCGTGCAGGGCATGTATTCGCGCCGTGGTATTCGAAAAACTAAATTTGCAACAGGTGCAAAATATACAGAAATGCACTTTGTGACGCTATATCTCGCCACACAGGTGGCCGATTGGGCTCAAAATTGGTCCAGACTTGGGTCCCTAGGGGATGTATGTGTGTACCAAATTGTAGCCCTCTAAGCCCGTCGGTTGCTGAAATATGGCTAAAAACGTTGAAAAACGGCAAAAATGCGACCTGCCCACCTTTACCCATGAATATCTCGATGATGCCTGAACAAATTTTTTCCTAAAACTTCATCAACATATGCAGTTTTTGATGGGGAATCCGATAGGCATATTATCTCGATTCACAAAAAGTACCCCCCTTCCGCCTATACTACAGGCTACTCTCAATCCTTACAGAAAACGTCTCTTAACCACCTGCTACTGTACACCTGCTGCATCCATCCGATGCAATGGCCACGACTCAGACTGCAGCTCAGATATCTACAGGCAACAAAAGCAGCTGCACTGCTGCAGCAGTTTCTGGCGCCGTGCCAGCTGCTGCATTTCTGGGCACTCTGGAGAGCATGAAGCAGCTGCAGCCGCCAGCCAATCAGCAGCATCTGCAGCTGCAGCCGCCAGCCAATCAGCAGCATCTGCAGCTGTTGCGCCAGGCAGCCGCAGCCAATCGCCAGCAGGCGTCTGCAGTTGGCACTCGCATGGACCACATACGCAGATCGCGCATCGCACTCAGTCGCTCTGGGTAAACGCTACGTATGTACAGTTGTAGGTGACTAGTGCACACAACATGACATGTAATGTATGCATGCAGTTGTATTGTATGGCGTATGTACATAATTGTACGTGTGTAAAGGTACCGTATTTTTGGGTGTATAGCCCCATGCTATACAAAAATCGAGAGGTCTGATGGGGGGTTATACACTGGGGGGGATATACACTGGGGGGGATATACATGGGACAAAATTTATGTTTTTGAGAGGTGTGTAGAGGCATGTTTTTGAGGTCAAAAGTACGTGTTTTAGGGCATAATCGCGGTCAAAACAGGGTTATTCTAGTATAAGACATGCTCAGCTAAGCTTATAGGCATGGTAGCATGTTGTAGGAGTAGCTATAGCTAGCTTATGACCACCAACCATAGGTAGGTTAGGGACCGTCCAGTACATGGGGGGTTATACACCAGGGGGGGATATACATAGGACAAAATTTATGTTTTGCCAATGGGGGGTTATACACTGGGGGGATATACTCAGGGGGGATATACACCCAAAAATACGGTACCTATTTGTATGTGCATGTATCGTCTTCCCGTTTGTCCAAGCAACTACGTGGATTGCGCTCCCACCGCCCATCCGACTGTATGTATGGTACTGTATAACTTTGCATGGTATGGCATGGTGCATCGTGCATGTACCATCACAGAAGCCGCACACTTTTCGCTGACGTAGGGTACATAAGTACAATACAACTTGATGAGAGACGTGTGAGTTATTTATCGTGTCGTGTCGCATGTGTTGCATTTACATTTACAGTACGCGATGAAACGGGCTCCGGTCAGTTGATGTCTTTGTCTCAGTGCTTGATGTCGTGCTAGCAATGTCCCTCTACAGCAGTTAACCAGTTTAGAACACAGGCGGATCAGATCAGAGCATTTTTTGTCCCGTCGTCGCCATGAGCTAATATCATTTTCCCGGCTGCTAAGGCATTGGATGGAACCCTACGCTAAGCTTACAAGGCTTTTTACATACGCGGGGTGATAAAGGAAAAAAGAGGGAGCAATTTCATTCCGCCCAATTTGCGGAGAAACTAATTTCGAGTTGATGAAGGAGGTTTGCCCAGCCTTGGGCACTGGTTCGTAGGGTACTGTGGAGTAAACCCGGACACCGAGGTAAACCCGGACACTTAGCATATCTCAGCAACCATACGACCGATTGAGACAAGTATTCTACCAGATCGATTCCTTGAACTCTCCTCTTTATAATGAGCTACTGCTACCATGTTCGTCATTTGCTGTAAGCGGTAAGTTTAGAAAAGCTTAGGTGCCCGGGTTTACCCCACAGTACCCTATGTTGGTTTTAGTCTTGGTTCTTGCGCGGTTTTCTCTTTTGTACTGTCTATCTAACTAGCTGTCTGAAGCTTACTCCTTGCAACTGATCATGCCTTCCCTTTACTGTCGTTGTCACTACAGCCAGCCTGTATGTACAGTACGTACAATTCAACGTACTATTGGTCGGGGCGGCACCTGCATACGTACATATATGTACTTCAGTTCAACGGACCAAACGGTAGGCTACACTTTGTCACTGTTGACTGACCGAAAACGGCCTGCACTTTTGACCGAAAAATGGAAACTACCCTCGAATGGGCGACCAAGACCAGAAATATATCACTGGCTCACGATCAAATGATCATCCAATTGAACACAGAATTACGGTAATGATCGTGAGACAAATCCTCTTGTTCCACAGAGAGAAGAAAAGTATTCGCCTTTCGCGATAACGCTGTGCGTGATTTTCGCAGTGCACTTAGCTAACTTGCACTTTTTAGCACACTACCAAAACTCGCTACGTAGTAAATTTTTGTGTACTCCTAGAGCGCGCGCTTTAGGAGTACGTGGCAATTTTTGTTTTCTGCCACGTACTCCTAGAGCTCTCTAGGAGTACGCAAAAAAAATTTACTACGTGGCGAGTTTTGGTAGTGTGCTAAAAAGTGCAAGTTAGCTAAGTGCAGACTGCGAAATCACGCACAGCGTTATCGCGAAAGGCGAATAGTTCCTCAAAAAATTGCATTAAGATGAAAAGAAAGATCGAATCATAGTGTTGCATCCATCTAGCTTTTGCTTATTTACTCCTGCTTATAGCCAAAGCAGCAGTACAGAAAGCTTCCTCCCATTGACATGGATTGACACTTTGTGTCAAATTATGCCCTCGGCCTGTTTTCGCCTTGCCGCGTATAGCTCAAGTGGAAGCCAAAGTTTATGGCGCACACTCACTCGAATGATTCCCATTCAATTCAATGTCCATTCACTGTTGAAAGGCTAATCAGCCAAAGAATTGAAAGAATAAAAGTGGCCGCCGTTCTTATCCTTCGCATATTCCACAGAGAGATTTCCATCACAGGTCTCTGGATCATCAATCGCTGCTTGCAGCTGAGTTGAGTAGTCACTTTTCATTCTCCGGTTGCATACGGACTACTTCTGTGTTGTTGGTAGCGCCGTCCTCGTTTTGCTCATTGTTATGCTGCCTGTTTCCTCTCTTGGCTTATGCTAAACTCTCCCGGAAGCGAGAGCCATCGCGGACTGTCGGAACACGGAATAGCCCAAGAGTGGCACAGAAGGTACAAACAAAGTGCTGGAAGAAATTTCTCCCACTTGATTTCTCCCACTTGAAGTTTAACATCAAGTGGGAGAAATTTATACAGCAATAGCCTACAGGCTAATAGCCTACATGCAGCAATAGTAGCCACATTGGGGTGTAATGTCCGCATAGGTACACTACATACGAATAGCCACGTATGCAACATGCTACGTTGTAACGTGCTGAAGATACCGTATTTACCGGTGCATAGCCCCATGGGGGTATGCAAAAATTGAGAGGTCCCATATGGGGGTATGCATAGGGGGGGTTATGCATTGGGGGGGTTATGCATGGGGCATTTTTTATGTTTTTGAGAGGTGCGCAGAGGCATATTTTTTAGGTCAAAAGCACGTGTTTTAGGGCATAGTTGAGGTCAAAACACGGTTATTCTAGTACAATACACCCCCAAGCAGGCTTATAGGCATCTTAGCTTGGTGTGGGAGTGGCTATGGGTACTATATGACCAGCTTACATAGGTAGGTTCAGGTACTGTACAGTACATATGGGGGTATGCATAGGGGGGGGGGGGTTATGCATTGGGCATTTTTTATGTTTTGCCAATATGGGGGTATGCATTGGGGGGGGGTTATGCATTGGGGGGGGTTATCTACCGGTAAATACGGTATGACAGTATAATACTGTACCCATATATATACATACATGCTATATGCATATACACTATTATACACTGTATATACGTATGCATATGCGTATGCGGTAGTTCACTAATGTACATATTATGTACTGTAGCCAAACCAGTTAGTAGATAATTGGCGGGTGGCTAGCGCCCGCGTATATTTACATGTGATATAAAAGGAACAGACATTGCTTTGGGTAGTAGTTCTAGTATAGTCTTTGGTGAGTTGTGGTTTGCGAATAAAGCTAATGAAATCCAGCCACCCGGGCGTCAACACGTAAATGCCATGTAGTATCGCTAACAGTAACTTTTCATTGCGAAAATGGTAAATAAATAAATAAACACCAAATCCCCCTTTCCGACCCTATATGCACATAGCCGTGTGCTGTGTACAAAACTAACACCAGGTACTAAAACTCAATTACTGCATCAGGCGTGTATCCTGCAACCCTCTTCTCTTGACTAATGCAATTCCTTAGTAGCCCCAGGGTACCCTACGTAAAATCATATGGCTTTAGGTACATTGGAAATTGAACTGATGACTCAATCTACCTGCTGGAGGCTTATCCGTTTTCTTTCGGCAGGCAGTAAGTTGGCTTTTCTTTGAGCACATTTGATCTTTGTGAAATGTAGGCTAATTTGCCAGTGCTGTGTAATGGCTCGTGTATTCCCCTCTCGCTCACGTACCACAACAATAGGTATATGTAAAACGAGTTCAAAAATTATGGCTCTAAATATGAAATAAATCAAACTACCTTTCCTTTCCTTTCCATCCAGATTGGCAAAAAATTATCATCACCTCGAATAAATCCCTCTAATTTACGACTCTTAAATTTCTTGACCGGCAGATCCGCGTGGGGTATGCATGAATCATTACTGTATTTAGCGGCCCTGCAGTATTTTTACGGCGGCGGTGTTCATTTTTGCAAAACATAACAATCGTAGGCCGGAACACATTTGTCTAGCGAAAGTCGGAATAATTTCGCATATTCAGCTCCCAAAGCCCGCGTATGTATAGATTCCTCCGTTTTTCCCTGCGCGTATGTACGCTTCGTAGAAAGTGCTTGAACTAATCCTGCAGCAACCTTCGGTTTACAGTGGATCTACGTAAAGTCCGTAGCTACAGTATGCAAGACTGCCGTTGCGGGCTACTAGAGTGTACCGTATTCACCGGTGCATAACCACCCCCAATGCATAGCCCCATATTGGCAAAACATAAAAAGTGCCCAATGCATAGCCCCAAATGTACTGTAGAGCACCGAAGATACCTATATAAGCTGGTCAAAAGCTACCCATACCAAGCTAAAATGCCTATAAGCATGCTTGGGTGTAACACCTGAGTTGGCCTAAAACACGTGCTTTTGACATAAAAATATGCATCTGCGCACCTCTCAAAAACATAAAAAATGTCCCACATGCATAACCACCCCCAATGCATAAGCCACCCTATGCATAGCCCCATATATAACCTCTACATTTTTGCATATCCCCATGGGCTATGCACCGGCAAATACGGTACCTACCGCGTGCGCGCGCGGCAGAAAAGACACAGCAGATGGAGGAAGAAAAATCAAAATCCTGCCTCATAACTTTGTGAAATCCGGCCGTTTTGGGCCTTTTCGCTTTCGTCTCTTTGCCCGCTTTTCCCCTTGAAGGCATTCCTCACGCTCATTGCCATAACATACGCTCGTCACTGTACGTATACGTATACGTAAACATAGTACGCGTATTGAGGTTTGCGTGAGGTCGATTTCTGAAACGCGAAAGCGATTACAAATAATTCGGGGCTTTTTTCTCTCGCTCTTAGCCGTGTCGCCCTGTCAGTATTTGATGTATTGTCGTCGATAAAGCCTCGTGGTGTGGACAAAAAATTGCTGCTTTAGAGATGGATGAAGCTTCCGCTTACTGCTATTCGCCCTACTTAGCTTATCCTTCGGTCGAGTCTATTTGATAGACACAAACCGTACGTACGGTATACATGCGCTTGAATGAAAGTGTAAGTGTCATCCAAACGCCCTTCCTGACGCAATTTCCTTCACTCCTCATGAGCAGAAGAACCTTTCCTACTGTTTCGCCTTGTTGTTCGTTCGCCTTCAAGCTGTTCCGTCTGCTTGTCAATGAATTAGCAGAACGGAAGCTGACCAGCAATCTGCCTTTTCCCCTTTTGCTCACCCACAGCCGTGGTGCCCTTAAAACCCAAACTTCGTAAATGACCCCATACACAGTCAATGGTGAAATTGTCTGAAACTGAAACCGTCACTACCGTGAAGGGAATTAAGGCACATGAAAATAAAACGGCGATGTACATAGGTACAGTAATGTGAAATACTGTAGGTAGGCCCAAGTCCCCACCGCTCTGCTCTGAGTATGCGAGTGGATTGACGTTCGATTTGTGTCAAAAAGCGAACAGGAAATCGAGGAAAAAATAAAGCTGAAACGGCAAAGACAGAGCAGCTCGAGATTAGCGAAGCCTGTACGAGAGGGTATGAGAGGCCCAATTTGATGGAAGCTCAATTCCCCTTGGAGGATACGGAGATTGAAGAAAGATAGACCAAGAAGGAAGACGACATCGGACCTCTGTCTGCACCCAGCCTTAATTTTCATTTCCATTCTTCTTCTGCTGCTTCTTCAGCTTCTTTCTGTACAGCCGACCAGCCTTTTGTCTCACCAAATAAACAACTCGGCGGCTAACATGAACCCCAGGCAGCGTTTAGTCCGTTTACACAAGCTCTTTGAAACATGAACTACCACTTCATCTCCTTACTGTACATACAGTACAGATGTGCTACGTGAAATGAAATGGAGAAGACAGCAGAGACGTCTGTTGTTAGATCTTTCCGAAACAAATCCAAAGTTATAATTTTGGTGTAGTTTCGATTAGGGCCGCTTCATGCTAGTTGCTCAATAATATTGTCTATCAGCAGCAAACAGTTCAAGCGCTCTGGTACCCTTCACTTTGGTGGCATACGTAGCATGCACGGGAAGTCGTGATGAACCATCATAGCCGTTCGGGACCGGACAAAGAGGACTTGTACAAAGATTACCTCGCTCAAACAGACATTTCCGAACTCAGGCTCAGGTGAAAAAAAAAAAAAAAAAAAAAAAAAAAAAAAAAGAAAGAAAGAAAAAAAAAAAACCAGAAAAAAAGAACAACAAAAAAAAGAAGAAAAACCACCAAAAAAAAACAAAAACAACAACCCCACCACACCCAAACACAAAAAAAAAAAACCCAAAAAAAAAAAAAAAAAAAAAAAAAAAAAACAAAAAAAAAAAAAAAAAAAAAAAAAAAAAAAAAAAAAAAAAAAAAAAAAAAACAAAAAAAAAAAAAAAAAAACAAAAAAAAACACAAAAAAAAAAAAAAAAAAAAAAAAAAAAAAACAATATAAAAAAAAAAACCAAAAAAACCCCCCCACCCCCCCAACCCCACCACACCCACACAACACCCACCCCACCCACACACCCAACCTACTGCATGTCTTTCCGTCCGACTACTGGTAGTAACCATGAAGCTCGAGCCTACTTACAGTACTTACGTACACACGTATTCGTATTCCCTGCTGCTTCCCTCAATACTATCGGTTAGCTAGCGCATGCAAACTCTACACTAATCGCTTTTGTGAACCGCTAACACATCTACCAAGTCATTCGTACTTGTACCTACTTCTATACCGTGTGTAGACGTGTACGTACGTACATGTACATATATGTAACCTATGTGCAACATGCATCATGTTGTACTGACAATCAGCTGTTTGATAGCCATCAGATGTTGAGGGGTAATAGTTCAATACAATAAATGCCATAGTTGAAAGATGGTGCATGTGACATACATAGTGGGAAACTGGGAAGTGCAGTAGTCAAAGAAATCTCTCATCCTGACTGATTAGAGTGAGCACTATTGTACAGTCTGTCAAGGTACGTACGTACACGTACGTACAGTGGCACATATTCGCTGTTGTTTCAGTGCGGAACGGTTGAATCTGTTTCTGCAGCATGCGGAGACGGACGCGATTCCCGAGGTGCACGGGGAAGGAGACGGAGTCGGCATGTCCGCCCTGCCCCCGCCTCCCCCTTTCGCCATACAGTCCACCGCCGACAAAAAGGAGGAACCACTGACCACCAAGGAAAAATGGATCCAGGTACCCTACGTACGTACGCATTTATTCAGGCGCACAGAAACACATTCAACTATGCAGGTATAGTCGGTCCATTGAGAGAATGCGGCGATTGTTGCGTTAGTAAAGTGGCCGTGTTTGAATTCTTCACGAAATATGAACACCCCTATTTGTGGGGCAAACTGTCGGTCAGTTTTATTGGTGGAGGCAAATCTGGCCAGTGGCCACCCACGCAGAAAGAACGGCCTTCAGTGCTAGAGTGGGCGGTCCCGTTTACCCCATGGTACCCTATCCACCATTTGCAGTAAGGCGATTGAGTTGGTCGATGGCGACCCCGCGGTATTCAGTGAAAGTTTGGATCGGTGCCTGTGATGTGAGGTCGTCGACGCCATTTGTTGTCAGTTTTTCTTTTCACTCGCTCCTTTTTCGCTCCCAGATGATTGAACACGGTCGACGACCCCGCAGGCACCGATCGAAACTGTCACTAAATACCGCGGGGTCGCTATCGACCAAGCCGATCGCGTTACCGCAACTCGTCCATAGAGAGAGTGTGTTGTAGCGGGCGAAGATCGCGCTTCCGCACGTGGGCCTGGTGCTGTTGTCGGCGGTGTACACGCTGCTGGGCGGAGTGATGTTCTGGTGCATCGAGCAGCCACACGAACTCCACGTCACCAATCAGACCGTCAGCCAAGTATTCGCCCTCGAGGACGCCGTCAAAGCCACCCTATGGCAGCTCAGCAAACAGGTATCTACCTATCTACGTAGTAGTTGTGACGGAGTGTTGCAACAGCAGGCAGCTGTAGTCTGGCCAGCAAGAGTTGGCCCTGGCATTCAAGACGCGTTGCGTAAAACAGATTCACAAATGCGGATTTCTGTCCATGCTTCGTGTACTCCTATTTAGCAGAAGTACATGCAAACTACGCAGGACGACTTGAGTCCCATAGAAAACTCTCCCTGGCCAGACTACCACTAGTAATTACGGCTGTATGGACGTACGTACCGGTAGGTGTAGAATAATGCAAGCTTAGATGCGGAAAACAGAAATTCCCACGGGAAACGAGGTTGAAAAGCCCGCAGGCATAAAAACCACCCCGCACTTTACTCGAAAACGCAAGCTACTGCGAACTCCAATCGCAATATTATACGATACACAGAAGCAACACAAGCCACGAATGCAAAGCAAACCGTGAGCCGACAGAAAGACACACGACGGTGTACAACAAGGCACACCAGTTCGACCCAAAGAAGGCAAAGTTGGCCGTGACAATGCGCCGTATGTACGATACGAATTTGAATAAACTCTGGTAGCGGCGCGTAAAAGTGTACGTACGTACGTATGCATGCAGGAGGTTTGCTGTACTGGAGCGCATGTCACTTCGTGCACGTCATAGCGCGTTCAGGGGTGCACTGCACATAGCAGCGGATCGGACATACCAAATGCCGCAAGCGGAAATGAACCAAAAGCATCTCACCACATTAGCAGCGGGGCGCTGTGGAAAAGTTATTGTTACCCTCCCCTTGTGCTCGTCCCACCTATAGCAAAAATATTTTTGCCTATACCTTTGATCTACACGAGCTGGTCACGCATTTTGTTTGTACGTACCTTGCTGACAAAAAGAATCGCAAACAGAGTAGGCCTACCTACTACAGTATGGGAAATCAGGCCCAATCAAACGCATCATGTCAAAACGCTCCATGTTCTGCATAAGTAAGTGACAAACAGTACCGTATTTACCGGTGCATAGCCCC
Organism: Epsilonema sp. ZAB3_2; assembly: GCA_030247985.1. Taxonomy (NCBI): domain Eukaryota; kingdom Metazoa; phylum Nematoda; class Chromadorea; order Desmodorida; family Epsilonematidae; genus Epsilonema; species Epsilonema sp. ZAB3_2. The sequence continues at coordinate 12,917 of JASAMW010004856.1, forward strand.
ATAGGGGGTATGCAACAGTATGGGCCAAGTCCCATATGGGGGTATGCATAGGGGTTATTGGGCATGGGGCATTTTTTATGTTTTTGGAGATGCGCAGAGGCATATTTTTTAGGTCAAAAGCACGTGTTTTAGGGCATAATTGAGGTCAAAAACAAAACGTTCTAGTAATACACCCCAAGCAGGCTTATAGGCATCTTAGCTTGGTGTGGGAGTGGCTATGGGTACTGTATGACCGGCTTACATAGGTAGGTTCAGGTACTGTACTGTACATATGGGGGTATGCATGGGGGGGGGGGGGGGTTATGCATTGGGCATTTTTTATGTTTGGCCATATGGGGGTATGCATTGGGGGGGGGTTATGCATTGGGGGGGGGGGGGGGTTATCTACCGGTAAATACGGTAACCTTCGTATGTACCAAGACTACACGTACTGTACCTAGGTACCGCGATTCACAGCTCACATAAAACAGTACTGGTACTATTACATGCTACATACATATGTACGTACTGTACTGTACTCAATCAGCACAAACCGGGCCGGCTTTACTGCGGTGTTTTCTCCTGAAATCATTTGCACCACTGGTCAGCAGCAAACACCAAGTCATTTCATGATGCGGCAAGAGTTGAATATTGAGTTGTACCAACAGCAGAATTGAGTAAAATCCACAAAATAAAATCCATAACGCCCAAGAAATGGTCCAACAGCCAGCGATACAGAAGGCCTGCGAAAGAGAATAGACACTCCCCCCATATCATCTTTGCAGTTACACTGCGTACATAGGGTAACTAGGCCCCCCCGAACCCCCCCCCCACTCCTACCCCCCAACATCACATCCCACAAAAATACCCCCCCCGGTGGTTAGGCCTTAGTTAAACGTGCCAATTACAACCACCCTACTAACATCTTTAGAGGTTATGGCCAATTTTAGCTGTCGCTAAAACGCGATCCCGGGGGGAAACCCCCCCCCCCACAATATATCCACCCCCTACACGACCAACCCCACCATTTTTTTATGTCTTCTATAATCAAGATGCAAGCCGTTTATTGCCAACGTCCAGTAATTGTAAAAATTACCCCACCCCCCCACACACACAGCACACAATACTCAAGAAAGCAACAAGAGATAAATTAACAATTTTCTTTCTGAAATGTGAAGGGTATGAATGATACTACTATAGTGACAGCTGATCTCTTAGTACTGGGGGGTAGAACCCGCCCACCCATGATTTTAGCTAATTTGAGGCTGCCCAGGCTATTTTTTATCATTCTGGCATGTTAGAAAAAAGCAGAAGCAATTAGCATGAACAGCAGCTACCAATTAGCCAGCTAGATAGTTTAGTTTGGTAATAAATGCTGTAAATAGGCCTACTTTGCTGTCAGCTAACTTCAGACTGACACCCTCAACCCCCACCCATTGAATTTTTAAAAATTTGCAAAAACGTCTCCTTACCTTGTGAAATCATATGAAAATATTGTAAAATTAGCTAAACCCACTTTTCTCGTGATTGTAAGCTGATATGACAGCTGTTTAGGATCGCAGTATTATGAGCTGATGAGGTGGGCGGGTTTTCCCTATACTTTAGTACAGGAGGTGGGGGGGCCCCTTACCCACACAAACAAATCTTTTTCTATATACCCCAGTGGGGCGAATTCTGAAGAACCTGCGGCTAGCGAAAGAGCCCACCACATACCCCGTTCACCCCTTATAACATACAGGGTGTTTTGCGCAACCTCTAAAGTTTGGTCATTTTCGACCTCTTGTTGAAAAAAGTGACCCCGTGAGCTTGATGTTTCAGCAAATGACGTGCCAAATAGCTCATTTGAAAGAGGTGATTCAAGGTATCGATTGATATCGTACTTGTCAAAAAAGGTCATAGGGTTCCTGAGATATACAGCCGGGGAAAGGTTGGCGGGATTTCCCCCCCGGAGGCCTGCTCCCCCCATATCACCCCCTACGTACTGTTCAAGTGGACTTTCGGACTCACATTGATTGCGCAACGATAAGTACACACTCCGTTCTTCCATTGAGGCGACTTCATTGGATAGCAGAAGGATAATGAGCGCATTTCTGATCAAATGATGAGAGCACACGAACAACGAGCAGTCAATAATCAATCGCAAAGAATAAATCCAAAACAAGCGAGCGGCAATAAACGACGAAGACATCGCATCCTGAAACACCGGAAAAATTTCTTCGTAAACGCAGCGGATTTCGCAAGAACACAAAACATAAAACGATCGATAAACCGTAAACAAACACCACAAGCGAGAAGCGAAGTTGCCCACGCAGCATAGCAAGCAACCTTCTCTGCTCGCTTCGCTCAGCTCGCTCACCCTCGCGCGTGTTGCTGTTGCATCGCATCGCACAAAATATGCAAATTCGCTCCCATACAAAAGCGAAAAGGACGGGGGGGGGGGGGGGGGGGGGGAGTGCTATTCGCTGGCCTTTGTAAACTGTAAACAAGCCACAGCCAACAACAAGCGCGGAGAAATTCAGGCTTGTCCCATAGGAAAGGAAAGATGTGCATTTCGACTGTAGCGAAACAAAGACGATGAACGACGCACGCCACGGTTGCCAGAAGCGCATGAAAAAGAAGAAAACGAGAAAACTTATGGTTTTATTACGATATTGCAAGCAGGTGGAACGGATATCATCTTGCTTCCATCCGCTTGCAACGAATAGAAAACAGAAAACCAGCGGAAGGGAAGACGAATAAAATTATATTTATGCCACGCTTTTCTCCATGAAAATACTCACATTTGTCCTCGTTTCTTCTTTATTCCGTGTGCCTCTGGCAACCGTCGCGTCGTCGTCTTTGTTTTCGCTCCGTAACTTTTTTGGTTTTTCGCCACTCGGATCGCGTCGAACTGCACATCTTTTAGTTTGGGAAAAGCCTGGATTGTGTGCTGCGCAGAAAGTTGTTGAGCTGCGCTACGTACGTACTCATCTCACTATACGACATCAGACAGGACAACTTACTCGTAACGAGCGAATCTGTATTTTGTGCTGAAACAGAGGAACCGACCAGTACGATCGGACATTCTTGGTCGGACTTTACTCGCGTCTGCTAACCAGTCTACCCGTCCGTGTGAGTACTTTACTTGCACGCTTGCACCAAGCGTTTTCTCATCTGAACGGTACAGTAGCAGCGACCAACTCGCACCTTCATTCAGCACTTTCTCGCACCTTCTCGCGCAGGGGGCCTTCCTCGGAACGAGAAAGTAACAGGTCGTGTGCAAGTGACGAGAAGATGCTCGGTGGGAGTAAAAGTACTCAAGCGATCAGTACTGCTTAGCAGGTGGGAGTTCTACGTAGTCGGTCCGTACTCATCGGTTCTTGTGTTTCAATACGAAAGGATCAATATGTTCGGAACGGGAAGTTGTCCTGTGTGATGTCGTCTACTGTACGTTACGTTGCTGTGCAGAAGGGTATGACGGAGGGGGAGTGGGGGGCGGCGGCGGACGAGGAGCTGATGCGGATTCTGACGAAGGTGCACTGGGCTTTCACCAAGGACTACCTGTTCCCCTCCGACCTCCAGCGTCCCCTCAACGCCACTGCACAGAATGGCACCACGGGCACAGGGCACCACCGACTCAAGTGGAGCTTCGGAGCCAGCATCTTCTTCTCATGGACTGCCATCACCACTATCGGTACATACATACTGTACTGTACATACCTACAATACTACTTCATACGTACGTACAATACGTACTTCCATCGGTTTATTCGCGCTGTTGCAAAAGCTATCTTTTCCGAATGATCACCAAACTGTCGTGTTTCGCAATCCGTTACTGTGCATACGTGGGGCAAGGGAAGAGGGACCATCTTATTTTATGTACGTAAAGAGGCTTTCCAGGAGATGTACAAAGATTACGTGCGATACCCTGCTGTGGTGTAATACAGAGGTACTGTTGTGCTGGAATTAGAATTGACTCGAGCATACGACTGTGCGATGCGATGTTAGTCGTCGCCCGCCACAGATCATTGTAATGTAGGCGGTTGTGCAGTGCGCTGTATGTTGCTTCGTTCACAGCGAAAGCTGAACGCCGGCGTAATGCTAACGTCGAAGTCGACGCCAACGCAGATGTCAGCGTTCAACGCAGATTTGGCGATCGCAGATAATTTGCAGCGAACATCGTCGTAAACTTGTCGAATTGCGTACGTACGTACATTGCAATCATGTCGGCGTTATTATCCGGGTAAGATAGAGATCTGCATAGCTTTCCATAATGTTGAACGCTGACGTCTGCGTTGACGTCGACGTTTAGCGTTCGGCGTTGACGCTGCGCTAACGCCGGCGTTCAGCGTCCGTTGTGAAGGGGCCATGTGTCGAAGCAGCGTCAACGCCGGCGTTCAGCGTCCGTTGTGAAGGGGCCATGTGTGGTGCTGCGTGTAGGGTATGGTCACATAGTGCCGCGGACGGTGGGTGGTCGCTGCGCCTGTCTGCTGTATGCCTTATTCGGGATTCCGCTGATCCTGGTGACGATCGCGGACATGGGTCGCTTCCTGTCCGCCGGCATCATCGCCGTCCACCAGTTCACCCGCCGCTGCCTCGCCCTCCTCTCTCGCGGCCTCCGCGCCTGCATTCACTGCTGCAGAACCCGCCACCGCAAGCGCAGTCGCCAGCGCCAACCACACGCCAGCAAACGCAGCACTAGCAAGCCGCCCCAGCAGACTCAGATTAAAGGGGGGATGTGGCAAAGATTTGCCCATAGCGACAAGGAGAGGATCGATTTTTCAAACTTCCTTCGGTGAACCTATGCAGTTTTACATGCTGAATCGATCCCACCCACCTGTGTCGATCGATGCGATTTTGCCTCCTCGCAGAGAAAACCCACTTGCAAAGCGTGTTTCGCAACGCTTTCGCGCACTTTTTGGGAAACGCCCTAGCGGGTTTTCTCTGCGAGGAGGCAAAATCGCGTCGCGACAGGTGGGTGGGATCGATTCAGCATGTAAAACTGCACTATTGGTTCACTGAAGGAAATTTGAAAAATCGATCCTAGCCTTCACTATGGGGAAATCTTCGCCGCATTCGCCCTTTAAAGCAGCTGCAGCTGATGGAGGGAGCAGGAAACGGGGAGTTCTGGAGAAGTCGGGGACGTTCGACGACATTTCGGAGCTGGAGCAGCCCCAGCCTGGGGCTGCAGCAGTTGGTGCTAGTCCTGCCAAGACTGGAACCACTGGAACCATGGAGATGGAGGAGGAGGAGGAGGAGGAATATGAGGATGAGGCGGGAGCGGAGGATGATGATGAGTCTCAGCAGGAAGATCGGCGAGTCTCCGTAATTTTCGTCCTCATTATTCTGGTGGGCTACACGGCGGCCGGTGCTTGTCTCCTCCGCGTATGGGAGTACTGGACCTTCTTCGAAGCCTTCTACTACTGCTTTGTCACTGTCACTACCATAGGCAAGTAAGACGCCTTTCTTCGTCATTCCGTACCTACCTTACGTACGTATGTTTATTACATCATAATTAAAACGAACCGTGCGTGTAGCCTACCTACTATTTTTTGACTCATTGTGTGTGTACACACACGTACGGTAAGGAACAAACGCTACCTGCAAATAAACTATAGGGTGCTGTGGGGTAAACCCGGACACGGGGGTAAACCCGGACACCAAAGCTTTTCTGAACTTGCCGCTTTACCAAGAAGGACATAGGTAGGCCTAGTAGCTCATTTGAAAGAGGAGAGTCAAGGAATGGATTGGTAGAGTACAGTACTTGTCTCAATCGGTCGTATGGTTGCTGAGATATACTAGGTGTCCGGATTTACCCCACAGTACCCTACCCCTAGGCCTGCGACTATGACGTGACGGTATTTTTAAAAACTGAACGACCATGACCGTTCGTATAAGTACAGTACAATGCTGATGATGTGATATGGGTGCGTGGTTCCTGCGTGGTTCCTGCATAGAGAGCGTGGGCTGATTGCAGGCTTTGGTGATATAGTTCCTCAGCAGGAGGCGTTTCTGTGGGCGACGTTGGCCTACATCGTGCTGGGCCTGATCATCACGACGATGTGCATCGACCTGGTGGGCTCTGAGTACATTCGCGACATCCACTTCTACGGCCGCAACATCGCCAGTCTCACGCAGGCGGCCATGATGAACTTCGGCGGCAAGATGATGCATCTGGGGGACGTGTTCAACTACGTGGCCTATCTGCAGCGCAACTACAACCTGGACATGGATCAGCTGGAGAAGCTGGCGCAGCTGCCAGAGGCCTACCTCCTCGACTGCATGATCCACGGCCGACCCCCGGATCTGCAGCGCCTGGAGACGAAGCCCTTCGTACCCTTCGACATCTACTACTACAAGTGGATCGAGCACCCACGCACCCTCAGCTACGCCTCCAGTGAGAAGGTGATGGCCAGCATGGAGAGTTTGGACATGACCTCCAGGTGCTCCAACACTGCGCGCACCCCGCGCGAGTACTACCAGCAGGCGCTCAGCCACTACACCACACAGTCGCCCAGGGCAGACAACGACTCTCTTAATAACGCCGCAGCTCCACCCGTGCTAAACATGATTGATTCGAGGCTGTAACATGTACAGTACGATACGATGTGCCCGCTGTCGCCATACGTAGACGCTCCGTCCCTCTCGCCATAATCCATATTCGCCGTGTTCCTTCCTGTGTGCGCGTACAGTACAGATAGCAGTAGAGTTGAGTACAGTAGGTAGGTACAGTAATGTAATGTACCCATTCAGTCAGTAGTAAGTAATATGTACATTGTACGTACAGTACTCATCCGTACAGTGGTATATGTATCGGTTTCCGTTGCATATAACGTAGGGAACCGCTTAGGGTACTGTGTGTGGGGTAAGACTAAGAGTCGGGAACCAAGCTTTTCTCGTTGACTTCGGTATCTCTGTGGCTAAAATAGCCACGTACGTGGTGCGTAGCTACCTAACCTAGCTGCTAACTGCTGCCTAGGTACTGCCAGCCTGCCTAGCCTAGCCTTCATACTAGGTATACGCAGCCGAATCCGGTCCGGTGCCGCATGGCGCATGCAGCCGAAGCCGACCCAGTTGCATTGGTCACAAAGTCGCTCGTAGGCTGAGAAAAGCTTGGAGTCCGAGGAGTACGACTATGTTGTTTGTTAGGTACGTATACGTAACGTAGTACAGTAGTACTATGAGGGAGCGCGTATGTGCAGTGTTGGAGGTTGGATCGGTAAAAGTTTCTTGTCTATTATGTTCTTTCGGTGTTTTAATTCTGCAATGAATTGTTTTGTGTTTAGAGACCAGACCAGAGAGTAGTTGTGAGTGAGAGCGAGCTTAGTTTTTTTCCAATATTGACAGATCGAGATCGAACTGAAATCGTGTGATATTTTCCCAAGTTGTTCTGCTTGCCAATCGAACGTTTTGTACGTGTTATCGAAAAGGATCTTTTTCATAGTGTGCTGTTTCATTCATCAACCTTTTCCTAATGGTTAATGGTCCTCCTGTAGCTTTAAGTAAAGAAGCAATAATACACTACCGTCTACCGACCACTACGATACGACTGAATGTGAATGCCTCTTTTACGTATTCGGTTTGGTTCGTCTGTACTTTATGTACCATAAGTGTACGTACATATTGTACTGCATCACACCCATACGGATGGTCTGTGCTGAGGAACGCTGTGACATGAACCCGGATTTCATGACAGGGATCTTTTCTTTTCTATTGGTCCTGCTTTCAAAAGCATTTGATAATTATTTATTTAGCATTCCATGGTATTATATTATTTCTTATCAACACAATAAGCAACTTGGTAAAAAAATTGTTGATTGTTGTGCAAAAACTGGAGCAAGTGGGAGCTGCTGCTTCTTTCATTTCCATCCTCGGTTGTATTCTTCTCTGCTCCTGCAACGCACACCACCGACCTGACCTTATCTACCTACCAACCAGTGTTGTATTCTACGTACGTACGTACGAACTGTCACTGTTGCGCTTCAGACGTGAACTTCGAACTGAATTCGCTCCTAATTCGGAGCCCTAACTATGTTCAACATGTAAAATCTCCGAGTTCGCTTCGAACTCGCTCCGTTTTTCCAAAGTTGCGTGTGAACAACCGAGTTTGTAATTCGAAGACGTAAGTAATTGACGATCGTTTCGGTTCAAAACGAAGTCTTTCCAAACTCGGAGCACGTCTGAAGCGCACCAATGTGCGGTGGGTGAACGACAAAATGCATATTCCTCAGTTTATTGTTATGTAACCGACGTAACACTGTGTGTCACTGTTCTGCTGTATTCCGTCACCATGCCGTTATTTGACGAATCCTGAAGCGTTCTCAAGAAACACTGCCATCAGATCAACAGAGAAAGATATGCTTATTGTATGCAAGGACGGCGGTTGCTGGTTGTCGGTCTTGCTTCTGCTGGCGGCTTATCTACTCTTTTGTACAACGGACTCTGGTCACGGATGTCATGCTGGAATTGGTTGCTGCGGTCCACCCCCTCCACCGCCTTGCAACACCTGCGGTGTAAGCTCTTCGTTGATACAAACATGACCAACCAACCAATCTAGAGGTAGGGTACTATGGGGTAAACCCGGACACCTAAGCTTTTCTGAACTTGCCGCTTCAGCAAATGACGAACATTGTAGCTCATTTGAAAGAGGAGAGTTCAAGGAATCGATTGGTAGAATAGAATACTTGTCTCACTTATCGGTCGTGGTTGCTGAGATATGCTAGGTGTCCGGGTTTACCCCGTGTCCGAGTTTATCCTACAGTACCAGTACTCTACCTATCTGTCTGATCCTACCAAAGGATATCGCTCAATGCACTGAATGTTTATTGTTTGTAGAGAAAGAAACGAGAGATTATTGCATCGCATCCCTTCCAGCTACTGCTATCCTTGCAATTGCAAGAGTATTCAGAAAAAATACGGACATCAAGCAAAGCGAATGCCCAAGTTATCCAGCCATGATCTGGTCCAGAACAGAAGAGATCCACTACGTGACAGCTGATAATAATATGACGGATGACCAATAGTGTCGATTTTGACCGTGTAGAAAAAGTGTCACTCATAATTTACTTGTCATCGTGGTCTATTTTGTAAAATTTGCTTACTCTTTTCAAGGATTTGGAGTAACAGGATGGGTAGCTCTGAAGAAAATGCCGCAAACGAAGTTGCTGTCAAATTATGCTACACTTAGCACGGCGACAGCGAAACAGGGTGAAGCCATGGGTCCGGGGTCCCATACAAACAAATACTCGAAATCGATCATAGATTTTCGGGACAAAAAAATTTTTCCGAAAATGACGTCATTTCCCAGAGATCCAGGCTGTTTTCAGCCAAAGAGGCCAAAAAAGGGCAAATCCAGCATCTTCATGGGCCTATATTTCGACAATGACGTTGAGGCAGAAAGTTGGCGCCATAGTGAAACCTACCCGCAAAGATTCCCTCTTTCACCCCATACCACTGGCAGACCTCTAGTTAAGGCCTAACACGATTATTGAACCATATCTTTTCTTTATCAAAAAATTCACCAACCTTAAGTTTATTTTTCCTTTGATATCAGACCACCATTGGATGCGTCTCATCGAGCTGATTCCGAATATGCCACTGGTGTCTGCAAAATTTGCATTATTTATGGAGTTATGGGCCTCCAAAGTGACCCTACTTTCCAAAAATCGCGATTTTTATCGATTCTAAATTCATAAGGGGTTAAATTTTTAAACAACTTTTTCTGACCTAATTTTATGTGTAGAATCCGAATTTGAACTTAAATTTTCCATTTTCCCACAGTTAAGGCCTCATTTTTGCCATTTTATACTTTTTCAGACTTCAAATCGTGAAAATAAGGCCTTAAATGTGGGAAAATGGAAAATTTAAGTTCAAATTCGGATTCTACACATAAAATTAGGTCAGAAAAAGTTGTTTAAAAATTTAACCCCTTATGAATTTAGAATCGATAAAAATCGCGATTTTTGGAAAGTAGGGTCACTTTGGAGGCCCATAACTCCATAAATAATGCAAATTTTGCAGACACCAGTGGCATATTCGGAATCAGCTCGATGAGACGCATCCAATGGTGGTCTGATATCAAAGGAAAAATAAACTTAAGGTTGGTGAATTTTTTGATAAAGAAAAGATATGGTTCAATAATCGTGTTAGGCCTTAACTAGAGGTCTGCCAGTGGTATGGGGTGAAAGAGGGAATCTTTGCGGGTAGGTTTCACTATGGCGCCAACTTTCTGCCTCAACGTCATTGTCGAGATATAGGCCCATGAAGATGCTGGATTTGCCCTTTTTTGGCCTCTTTGGCTGAAAACGGCTTGGATCTCTGGGAAATGACGTCATTTTCGGAAAAATTTTTTTTTTCCGAAAATCTTTGATCGATTTCGAGTATTTGTTTGTATGGGACCCCGGACCTATGGCTTCACCCTGTTTCGCTGTCGCCGTGCTAAATGTAGCATAATTTGACAGCAACTTCGTTTGCGGCATTTTCTTCAGAGCTACCCATCCTGTTACTCCAAATCCTTGCTCTTTTACTCCGTATTGAAGAAGACGATAGTAAAATAATGCGAGCGGGGGCGTTCGACGGCGCGTTTTGAAAAAGGAAATATTTATTTTTATTTTATTTTCATATTTCGAAAAGTTGAAAGTTGAATGGAAGAAGAAGACGGCGGAAAACGGGGAATAATGGGATAAGGAAGCAGAAGCTACGAAGATTCACTGTCAGGAAATGGCAGGAAAAACGTCTTCTTGTTCACTGGTTGACGAATGTTGGGAAACGATGGATCCGTGTCCAGATATCCACATGCTTTTCCTGCAGTTCAACCAACGATTCTTTCAAGGAAGACTCGAGGGATGCGAAGTCAAGTGGAGCCCCAGAATGACACTGTAAGCCGAATATATTCCGTTTCCACCTACTATCCACGCTCGACCCATGATTTAGATTTAGCCGTTCGATGTGATCACGTGATCGGCGTCCCGAAGCGAACGAAGGAAGACTACGGTACGTACGCACGTACGTAGTAAAAATGAAGACTTGCTTTCATTCCCTTCGGGACGCCGATCACGTGAGCACATCGAACGGCTAATCTAAATCATGGGTCGAGCGTGGATGACTACCATAGTCTGGCCAGAGAGAGTTCGCTGTGGGACTCAAGTCGTCCTGCGCAGTTTGCATGTACTTCTGCTAAATGGGACTACACGAAGCACGGACAGAAATCCGCATTTGTGAATCTATTTTACGCAACGCGCCTTGAATGCCATAGCGAACTCTTACTGGCCAGTCTTTATTCAACTTCCATGTACCCTACAGCAATGCCCCCCGCCCCATCGCGCTAAAGAGGGCAATTCCACTCTTGTTCCTTGCATCTTATTTGCAGAATCAGTATACATGGTTTTGCAACTATACGACAATACTGCTAGGGCGATCGGGGGAGGCAGCATTTCGCAAGTCAATAATAGTCCACCTGACAGACCACGTACTGTACTGTCTGTACGTATGTGAGTGTGTGGGGTAGTGTGGGGTAAAATCGGACAGCTATGCACCAGTTGCGTTGTCACGATTGGGTTGGTCTCTAGTGACTCCGCGGTATTTAGCTAAAGTTTGGATCGGTGCTTGCGGGGTCGTCGACGTCGTTTGTTGTCAATTCTTCTTTTCACTCGCTCCTTTTCCTCTCCTAGATGGCTGAACAACGTTGGCATCCCCGTTGGCACCTATCTAAACTTACACAAACTACCGCGAAGTCGCCATCGACCAACCCCTCCATCATCGCGATAACGCAACTGGTTTATAGGCAAGTGCATTGATTACGTATGCGCATGTGTGTGTCTGTCTATGTTGTCCGCATGCCATTTTTTGTTGTCATTCCTTCTTTATTTCCACTCACTGACTGGCTGTTTGCATTTTTGCATGGATACGGAACACTGTTTTACTGCTTTGTTGAAACACCGTTGTTGGCTTTTCTTTCTATAACTATGGCTTCTACAGTTTGGCCCTCGACTCACGGTGCAACTTTTCGCAACGCAACGCCGCTCAGCTGAAGGAGAAATCGAAGCTTGGTGAATCTTATTGCTCGTGCTGCTTTCAGATTAGTGACGTATGTACGTCCAAAAAAGCATGGACAGCCACACGACTTTTTCGGGCGTAACGTCGCTTAATCGTGTTTATTCAGATCAGAATTGATATGAATTTAGTAAGTGTAGTAAGTATAGTAAGTGGCTAATATTGTAATCTCAACGCGGCATCGGTTCGAAGTTGCCCCCACTGTACCCTCCGCTACATAGCATAGCATAGCCTGATGTACAGTACGTGTGTGTGTGAAGAAGGTGTTGCTGTTGTTGCAGGTGTGCTGGTTTGTGCTGTTACGAAGGACGAGGAGGTCTCTGCTCCATTCGCCTCAGTCTTCCACTGTTGAAGCTCAGACCGAGGAGAGATCTAGTGGAAACACTCCTTGTAAGTAATACCAGGACTCCATAATAGAGAAAGACTGTGAATCTGTGAGCAAACGCCGCGCACAAAGCTACGCCCGATAGGAGCCAAAAGCGTCCCCCAACTGGGACCCCAGTACCCACCTGGGGGACGCCTTTCAACAGGTTGGAGACGCTAATGAGACGCCCACCCAACGTCTTTTGAGTATTGGCATTGTTTCTTTTTGGTGGGTGCTTTATGCGTTTCGTCTCCAACTTGTTGAAAGGCGTCCCTCAGTTGGGGGACGGGGGTCCCAGTTGGGGGACGCTTTTGGCTCTTTCGGGCGTAGCTCTGCGCACGACTTTTGCTCACAGATTCACAGTCCTTCTCTATTATTGAGTCCTGGTAATACGTATGTACTTATGTATGTACATAGTCGGGTATAGTCAGGCCAGAAAGAGTTGGCTATGTGGCTCAAGTCGTCCTGCGTAGTTTGCATGTACCTCTGCTAAATACTTAGGTACACGAAGCATAGACAGAAATCCGCATTTTGTTATTCTATTTCACGCAACGCGCCTTGAATTCCATGGCCAACTCTTGCTGGCCAGACTCTAGTCGGGTAGGTCTGTCCCTCCACTTGACCCTTTCGTAGAAATCGATAATCTAGTCGTCGTGGAAAATTTGGTAGTTCCCTACGACACGGTCAAGACCGAGTTTTGCTGTGCATTTCCATGGACAAGTTTACTTCTGCATTAGCAACATTCAATGTTATAACCGAAATACACATAATGCTGTCTCCTGTATTACAGTCACGCGTTTTCATCCGTTGTGATATTATACTGGACGGTACGTCGTACAATTGATGTACAAATCTTGCATAGCTTTGTGAACGACGAGCAGTACTCTTGCACCTCTTGTTGTTTCAGCATGAGATGATTCACGCATACCTGTTTATGACAGAAAACAACCGGGTAAGTGAAAAGTAGGGTACCGTGGGGTAAACACGGACACCTAGTATATCTCAGCAACCATAAGGCCGATTGAGACAAGTATTCTACCAATCGATTCTTTGAACTCTCCTCTTTCAAATGAGCTATCATGTTCATCATTTGCTGGAGCGGCAAGTTCAGAAAAGCTTAGGTGTCCGGGTTTACCCCACAGTACCCTAGCCTGTCTTACGGGCACTGAGGAAAGGGGTAATATGGACATTCACCCGTGAACTTTATTGCTATATGAGCAAATCAATGCATGTATGTAGCGTAGAAGAAAGGTCTGGCCCAAATTACCCCATCCCCCAATCTCTTCCCTTTTGCTAAGAAAGGGCACAAGGTATGTATGGTCAGTCCACTAAGAGAATGCGGACGTCTCAGTGATTTTTTGACATAAGTTGTTGAGTTGGATCTCCTTACCCAGTACTATTTTTTTAATAGAGTGGACATGCTAAGGTCGCTCAATATTTGCGATCACTAGGGCAGATGGAAACAAACAAAGTCGGCATTCAGAATAAGCCTTGTAGGGACTAATTGCTGGTGCAAGAAATTTTGCGAAAATCCATCACCTTCCATCTGCAAGTGGGATTTAGTTGATCTCCCATCCAGTACATAGAGTGGGTATGCAAAGTTCGTAGAATACTGTAGAATAGGGCAGATGGAAACAAACAAAGTCGGCATTCAGAATAAGCCTTGTAGGGACTAATTGCTGGTGCAAAAATTTTGCGAAAATCCATCACCTTCCATCTGCAAGTGGGATTTAGTTGATCCCACATCCAGTACATAGAGTGGATATGCATATTTCGTAGAATTCCGTAGAATAGGGCAGATGGAAACAAACAAAGGGGCTAATTGTTAATAGGGACTAATTGATGGTGCGAAAATCCAGCACCTTCCACTTTCCATCTCGTTTATAGGGGTCCAGGCAACTCGTCTATCCACCATATGCAATAAGAGCCAGTGCTTGGTCGCGAGGTGACCCCTCTGAATTAACTCATACCCCGACCTGGCGTCACTGTTGGCAACAACTTTTTCACTTGTTGTCGGTTTTGTTGTCCGTTTTGTTGTTTGTTGTCCGTTTTGTTGTCCGTTTTATATGGGTGTTGTCGGTTTTGTTGTTCGTTGTCAATTTTGTTGTCCACCGACAACAAAACCGACAACACCCATATAAAACGGACAACAAAACGGACAACAAACAACAAAACGGACAACAAAACCGACAACAAGTGAACAAGTTGTTGCCAACAATGACGCCAGGTCGGGGTATGAGTTAACCTGGAATTTCAGTGCAACTTTTGATCGGTAGTTGACGCGAAGGTCGGCGCGGTCGTCTTTCTGGCTCGTTTGTTTCTTTCCGCGCCGACCGCGTCAATTACCGATCAAAAGTTGCACTGAAAATCCAGCTTAATTCAGAGGGGTCACCTCGCGACCAAGCACTGCTCTTATTGCATATGGTGAATAGAGGGGGTAATTTCGCAACCACCCATAATTTCTGAGCGCGCAACTGCTGCTTTATGATCGTTTTTTTGTTTCTGTTTCAGGATCACGATGCCCATGGCCCCACTTTTCTGAGTCACATGCATCGCATAAACCGGGAAGCTGCCACTCACATTACTGTCTTCCACTCCTTCCATGCAGAAGTGGCTGAGTACAGGCAGCATTGGTGGAGATGCCAAGGACCTTGCAGGTACTAGTATTGCGCACAGCAGTGTGAGCCCAGTAGCAGAGGGGCTCAAACGAGATATATCAATGGTGCGCTTCAGACGTGCTCCGAGTTTGCTCCGAGCGAGCTCACTCCAAGTTTGGAAAGACTTCGTTTTGAACCGAAACGAACGTCAACTACTCATACGTCATAAAATTACAAACTCGGTTGTTCACACGCGCGTTTGGAAAAACGGAGCGAGTTCGAAGCGAACTCGGAGATTTTACATGTTGAAGCATAGTCAGGGCTCCACGTCTGAAGCGCACCAATGAAAATATTATATAGTAGCTCATGTCATGCTTCTTCAACTGAGGTGTCTAGAGTATTTTTCCCTGTGTAACTACCCCACAGTACCCCAAGCATTGTAGACTAAAGACTTGTACTGTTTGTACACCCGAGTCCGTCTATTGCATACGTACTGTATGATGTTGTTGCAGAGCTCGGCCTCCCTACTATGGCTGGGTGAAGCGCTCAATGAACAGGGCACCGGGACCGAACGACACCTGGTGGGCAGAGCACGAAACAGGCTGCGGAGGCAAGTATGAGAAGGTGAAGGAACCTGAGGGATACGGGAGTCGACAGAAGAGGAAAAGGAGTCACTCAGAGTCAGACGCCGCCAAGTCACAGAACACAGGTGAAGCCTCTTTCTTCCAGTAGGGTACTGCGGGGTAAACCCGGACACGGGGGTAAACCCGGACATCTAGGTAGTATATCTCAGCAACCATACGACCGATTGAGAGTTGAGACAAGTATTCTACCAATCGATTCCTTGAGCTCTCCTCTTTCAAATGAGCTACCATGTTCATCATTTGCTGAAGCGGCAAGTTCAGAAAAGCTTAGGTGTCCGGGTTTACCCCATGGTACCCTATTCCCTACTTGAACTGTGATGTGAATTGTGGGCGGTCGCGAGCTGACCTCTTTTGTTTTGCGGTGCGTTTTTTTGATCGGTGTCGGTCACTGGTGCTGATGAGGTCAAAACAATGATCTAAATACGCAACTGAAAAAACAGAGGCGGGGGTCAGCTCGCGACCACCCCCACAAATCGCATTGCAAGTAGCGAGACAAAACTTGGGCTAATTCGGGCCAGGGGTCGAATGAGCTGAACCTTTCGTTATTCGACAGAAGAGAAAGTAGTCACCTTCCATCAGTTTTGCGGAGCTTTCAGAGTGGCCTGCTAAACCCGGTTTATTATGGGACACTGGCTGCCCTCACTTTTTGATTGAGAAACCTTCCCAAACTTAGTTCCAGCAGAGAAAGGCTAGATTAGATTTGCTGTACAAGCTATTAGGGTACGGTGGGGTGAAGCCGGCCACCTATTACTAAACTCACGCCCGTTCTTTTTGCGAGGGTTTATCCCAACCAGTGGTGCGGTTCAGACGAACTCCGAATTCGGAGCCCTGACTATGCTTCAATAGGTATAATCTCCGAGTTCGCACCGAACTCGCTCCGTTTTACCAAACGTGCGTGTGAATGAACAACCGAGTTTGTAATTCTATGACGTACGAGTAGTTGACGTTCGTTTCGGTTCAAAACGAAGTCTTTCTCAACTCGGAGCGAACTCGCTCGGAGCAAACTCGGAGCAAGTCTGAAACGCCCCACTGAAATCGGTCGGATTTACCTCTTTACCCTACTATCTAATAATACGTAGTTTCTTGTACATTACTGGCCTCGGACGCTATTGTCATTCGCATAGTGTTCATCGTTTTCGTAGGCTCAAATGGACAACGGGAGATTGGGGCGTTTTTTGGCAAAGGCTACGTTCTCGGTGGATCCTCATCCACATCTGCATCAACACAAGCTTCGAACACTCAGGCGTCGTCATCCGCTTCATATCATCAAGAGGCGACAACTGCCATTGATTTGGTTTCCGATGAGGAGGCAGAAGGTACTACTATGCTTGAGCCCATAGTATTTTGAAATGTGCATGTAAAAGTTGAAACACAGCTGACTGCTATATTCGGTCCACTGAGAGATAGAATGCGGAGATTTCGAAATCGCGCAACCACGGACATGTCCTTGTACTTTTTTACGCTGCGTTATCCAAACAACCTTCCAGACTATGGAAATCTCCGCAATCTCTTGGTGGACAGAGGCACACACGTACAATGTAATGTATGCACCAACACCTTGTCATGATGCTGTGATATTTAGCTATAGGCCTATATATTTCCTCTACTCTTGTATCTTGTACATATGCGCTTGTTCTAGAGAGGAGGTCAACGACAACAGCAGGAAAGGATGATGAGAAGAAGAGCGTGAGGCTGGTGGAATGTCCGTCTTGTCCTGGCCTTTTCGCCTTATCAGATATCAATGCTCATTTGGATTCCTGCCTGCAATCGTCCTCGGTCCCCCTTGATCATAATAACTGATGCAATTCATTTCAGTTACTCTATTCATTGGTGAGCATTCCGTACCCTATTTAGCGTAGACTCCTTCCTAAATGCCTTTCGGGTAATGAATGGCCCATTCACATTAGACATGGGCGTACGCTCGGCTTGTCCATGGCTTGACACACAAAGGCATGAACAGCTGTGGATTTTACCGGGCGTACGCCGAGCGCATTCCCTTCCAATAATGTGAATGGGCCATAAACGTGTGAATGTACGGGTGTTACGTGCAAGAACAATACTATTCACCATTGCAATAAGAGCAGACTTGGTCGCGAGGTGACCCCTTTGAATTAACCTGGATTTTCAGTGCAACTTTTGATCGGTAGTCAATGCGAAGGTCGGCGCGGAAAAAAACAAACGAGCAAGAAGACGACCGCGCCGACCTTCGCGTCAACTACCGATCAAAAGTTGCACTGAAAATCCAGGTTAATTCAAAGGGGTCGCCTCGCGACCAAGCACTGGCTCTTATTGCATATGGTGGATAACTGCGCACAGTGCTTTGGTGTCTTTATTTATTCATTTCTACCTGTTTGTCGTTTTGTTTTCAATAAAAGAGCAATGGGTCAATAAAGGCACAAGGCAGACAGACCGATGTACATACAGGTGGCTCCTATGCTTCATTCAGCACGCTGTAAAGCCCGTCGAAGCCGATTCGAGCAAATCGGCCTGTCGTCCAATACTATCGGCTAATCGATGCCATAGTGTACTGTACTTGAATCAAGTCACTGGGTGGAACATACAGCACTGTCAGGGTTTCTCGAGGTGCTTTATTTCCTTTATTTCCTTTAAAGTGCTTTGATTTGAGCACCCGACTGTAAAGTGCTTTAAAAGTGCTTTATTTTTGCTGAGGGTGCTTTGAAAAAAAATATTTTTACGCAGGCAGCAACGCAAAGCTCTTCGGTGATGCGTTTTCTGGCGTTTCTGAGATCATTTTTCAAAAAATTTTTTCGCCTTCGGCGAATTTTCACCAAATTCTCATATGATTTGATCGTAGCCCAACGCGCGCTGGCAGACATAGCATGGTAAAATTAATTACCTGGCGCTGGCAAGGTAAAGATTGTCTGTGCATGCACCTAAATTTTGTGGATTTTCTATGTAGGCCTATGTATGCATGTACGTACTTGTGTGTGCCATGTACATAGGCCTACACATACGTAGATTGGATTCGTATATATGTATATACTACCCTGTACGTACACAAGACCAGCGCGAATTGTCCTGCTGGACAAAATAGTACAGTACTGTAGTACACGGGCCATCCATAAAGGCTGGAAAGTAGGAAGGAAGCATGAAAGCCTTTAGGCCTTAGCAAGGTATTAGCTGATAAATTTCGTCAATTTTCATCAATTTTGGGTGCTTTAAAATTTTTCTGGGTGCTTTGAAAAATTTTGGTCCTGTCCCGAGATACCCTGCACTGTTGTGTAGAGAGCAAGTCAAGTCTCAAGCTGGTTTATCGGTGCTGCTCGATTGCTTCCGCTGTTGCTTGATAGTCGGCCGTTGTTGCGGGATGAGCTCGAAAGCGCTTCGCTTGCTGTACACGTAGCTCAGGCCAGACCAGACCGTCGTACCGGCCGTCATCACGCTTAACAGAAAGACAAGAGTGAAGAAGGGTACTGTGGGGTAAACCCGGACACGGGGGTAGTATGGGTTTACCTCACAGTACCCTACTTTAGCTGGGCTGGGGGAAAATAGTAGCGCGAGCTGACCCCTCGGATTTTCAGTGCATTGTTGATGATCGCGCAATCAATAGTGGGCTACACACGTGCAGACGTCGGCCTGGGGTCAGCTGGGGGTATGTTCAGCATACCCCCACCCACCCCCTCACATAACCCCACGCAGACCCCCAGATTTTGAGAATTCCAACAATACCCCAAACACACCCCCAAAAATTAAAATCAACATACCCCCACGCATACCCCCACTTTATTTTTGAGCAATTCTGCATACCCCCACGCATACCCCCAGTTTTTTTGGACCAATTTTGTATACCCCCACGCATACCCCCAGTTTTTTTGGAGCAATTTTGCATACCCCCACAGCCACACATACCCCCCGTTTTTTGAGTAGAAAGAATAAATATGGCAATATAATGAAGAAAGACATTTTATGTCAAGTGGAAAATCAATGAAGCAACTGCTTACTGTTACTACATACTACTGTGTCTACTTTATCTATCCTGCACATGATATATTACAGCCACTGCTAGTAAAACACATTAGATGGTGGCAGTAGTTTCTGATTTATCACTTCTCTGTTCATTCTGTATTCTTCATCATTGTTATAGTTGAGGTGATCAAATTCAGTACTTGGATCATTGGTAGCATGCAAGTAAATTTGCTTTGGGGCATCTGAACGGATACCCCCACTCTGCACCCACCTCTTTGATGGGTGCAAAAATTTGCAGCACTTTGAACTTTGGGGGTATGTTGACAATCTGGGGGTATGCTGTCATTTTTTTCTGGGGGTATGTTGGAAATTCTGGGGGTATGTTGCAAAAAAAATTTTTCCTGGGGGTATGTGGCTGACCCCAGATTTTAGACGCGACATAACCCCAACTACAGGTGCCGATGTCTGCACGTGGCGAGTAAACTCACGGTGAATTTTGAACTTCGAGTTTCATTTTTCGTGTAGAACATTCTCACTTGCTCCCAAGCGCAAAAAATTTTCCCACGTGTTCACACGTGGTGTGTTTCAAACTCACGGTGAATTCACCGGCCTGCCTATGCTTCATCACATACTTATGGGGAATTCCCCGTGAGTTTACTCACCACGTGTGTAGCGCGCTAATAACTCAGTGATAACTAGAGGGGTCAGCTCGCGCCCAGCCCACCCATAATTCTATGGCGCACTGATCAGGGAATAGTTAGTACAGCTGATATGCTTACGAGAAGGCGGGCAGAAGGGGCGACTGAGTGTAGCTGAAGACGGGAGCTGCCAGCGTCGTCGCCAGATACGCCAACTGCACAGCCGTGTTCGCCTGCGCACAAACACAGCCACCGCTTACAGTACAGTACATACGTACAGCGGAGTAGCATACACAAATAGGTAGGTATGTATGTACCTTGCTGATGGTGGTAGGCTTGACTTTGGCGGGCGAGTTGGTGGCGTCGAAGAAGCGGAAGAGCGTGCGAGGCGGCGTCATCGTCCGGAAGCGCACGAAGAAGGCGAAACTGATGAGACACAGATCGCGAGCGATCACCAACAACGTCAGCCACACTGCAACAATAATACTGCCTGCCTACTAGGCACATACGATAGTCTGGCCGGTAAGAGTTCGCTAATGGCATTCAAGGCGCGTTGCGTAACATAGATTCACAAATGCGGATTTCTGTCCCTGCTTCGTGTACTACTATATAGCAGAAGTACATGCAAACTACGGAGGACGACTTGAGTCCCATTAGCGAACACTCTCTGGCCAGACTGCAGTACATGTGGAAGGGGAAGAGAGAAGAAGCAGCTTACGCGGAATGAGTCCGACATAAGTGAGGGAGAGAAAGAGGAGACTGACGAGCAGCTTGTCAGCCAGCGGATCCAGCACACTCCCCACCACCGACTGCTGACTGGGAAAACGACGAGCGATCCAGCCATCCATCTACACACACACACAACAGTACATGGGATGGGAACATTAGTCTGGCCAGAAAGCGATGGCTGCGCAAGCTGCATGTAGGCCTACTCTTCTCACCAAGTGGGACGTCATGCGAATTCGTAAATTTCGCATTGCCACAAATGGCAAACTCTAGCTGGAACAGACTATTATCCAGATCGATTGCAATGCAAGAAACGCATGTGTTTCGCTATGTAAACTTAGTCAGTCCAGCGAGAGTTGGCACTGTCCGTTCTGCGAATTTACTTGTAGTGTAGGGTACTGTGGGGTAAACCCGGACCCTAGTATAACTCGGCAACCAAAAGACCGACTGAGACAAGTGTATTCTACCAATCGATTCCTTGAACTCTCCTCTTTCAAATGAGCTACCATGCTCATCATTTGCTGAAGCGGCAAGTTCAGAAAAGCTTAGGTGTCCGGATTTACCGCACAGTACCCTACCTACTGAAATATGGAGAAAAGCCCATGACTGAGTTTCTTTTTTTCGCAGGACGGAGCAAATCCAAAAGGATGGTGATTCAAGTGACAAAGTACAATAATGGGTAACGCAAACCCGGCCATCAAGTACGAAACGGCCGTTCTTTCGAGGTGGGTGGCCGAATTTCCCCCATGATACCCTACTGCCTTCGTTCTGACCAAGTCGGTGACTCCGGCGACGCAGAAGAGGGTGAGGGCTGGGGAGAACTGGTCCGTGAGCAGCAGACCGGCGATCACCGGAGACAACCCCATACGCAGCAGACACAGCGCATTCGGCAGCGTCCACACGTTCACCCGCAGCGCCTCAGTCCGCGTCAACAACTCAGTCTTCGCCTTGCGCAGTCTACTGGACAGTCGCTCCTCCTCCTCCTCCTCTCCTGACGACGTACACGCGCTTCTCCTACTGAATTCTGCAGCCGCTCCCTGTCTTCTTCCACTAGAGCAATATTGGGTAACCTGGGAAAAAGACGGCCCGTCGGAACAAGCGAGGCCGCATCTTGATGGCGCCTTCAATAACGTACGTACCTGTCTTATCATAAGACTAAGACTAAGACGTAGACTAAGACTATCTTGTCGTACTATAATCGACTCTTATGGCGCGTTCACCAGACGTCCGTAACGGACGTCCGTCCGTTCGTCATTCCATAAATGTTCGTCCGTCCGTCAACCCATATAGGTTGACGGACGGACGGGCGTCCGTTACGGACGTCTGGCTAACGCGACATTATGATACAGTACAGTTTTACTTACCTATTGCATTTCGTACCGAATTATTTTTTGTTGTAAGTAAATACAGAAACAGAGTCAAGTAGGACATACGCTGGATGTACGACAAATATGAAGTTACACTGAGGCTTACGCCCGATAAACCATGAAGCTGTTTACGGACAAAAAGATGTCGCGTCCTCATCTATTGTAGCCGCCGTGGTCAAATTTTCCCCAGGTTACCCTACCCGTTTCACTTTGTGATAATGATAATATTGTCGTCGACAAGAACCCAGTTCTTCTTCTGTATGTGGTGGCTGAGGGAGAATGAGTAGCCTTCTTGCTCCTGAAGGAAATGTCGTCCATAATAGCCGGGAGAATGATAGTTGTTGAGCAAATGTGGAAGAGCAGGGCAGCTCCAAGTGAAAAATAGCACAATAATTGGCCGAACAAGACTTGAACAAGGCGGCTGATGAACGCCATATCATTATCATCGTGCTACTGTCTGCTTTTTTGAACACCAATTCCGAATGATTGCTTCTGATTTTGATTGACCGGATGACTGATAAAATGACGTGTTGCCAGCAGGTATGTACGTTTTCGCACGTTCTAGCTTCTTCGTGCACGCAACGCATGTACTTCTATATTTTGAGCTGCGTCTATTATACAGCAAGAAAAAATATGCCAGTATTTAGCTGATACTTCTGCGTAAGATAGTCGTAGCCAATAGTATAGGAGTTCACGAACGTCGGAGGAGATTGGAACACGCAACGCCGCTCCAAACATACAGAGTGTCTCATAACCGTCCACCTTTCTGTGCGTGCATGTAACTCTGGAACCACGCCTTAGATTTTAATGCAGTTTTTTTATTTAGTAGCCAAGGCTTCAACTTAGATTTCCTAGCATTTTAGGACATCTCTTTTCATTACGAGACTAAATTTTATTTTGGACCATGCACAGAAGACCGCCAAATCGGCACTACCATTTCCAAACCCTCGTTTATTGACCGCCGGAGAAAGGTGTTTGAGCAGCTTTCCACTGGGCCTGTAAGCTGAAATTTTGTACACATCTAAGTTGAAGCTTTGCTGCCAAATAAAAAATCCGCGCGAAAATCTAAGGTGTCGTTCCATAGTTACAAGCACGGAAAGGTGGACAGTTTACTATTAGACACCCTGTATTATAAAAGTGCGCGAGCAGCACTGTTCATTTCGTCTTTTATAATCATGAGTAAAAGAGCAGACAGGTTTTGCAAATAAAGCAAAGTAGAAGAGAACGAAAATAAGAAGCAGTGACCATGTCGTGTCGTGACGCTCTTCTACGATCAAACATTATTGGCACTTGGTGGCTATCAATCAAGTCTATTTTCACCCCTAGCTAGCAGCTAGCAGGCTGTTTCTTCTGCGGAGAAGATGAGGGTAATTCCGAGAGGGGACAGCGGCACAGTTGAAGTTGAACAGCGCTGATCGTTGCTTTGGCTGCGTGGACGCTGCTGTTTCTGAAGCATTCCTACTGCCGCCGCGTTGTTCTGCACTGCGTAGAGTGGCTGGATGAGGACGGAATTCACCCTCGTCTCCCTGCCCCATAACTGCGCCTGTGCCCGCGGTGTGTCTCCCTCTGCATCCTCCCCCTCTTGCAGGGCGTGAATCATGTAGCTGTAGCTCTTGTTCGCTTTCAGCTTCTGCTGCGTCTGCTGCTGCGGCTGGTCAGAAGTCTTGCGCAGCTGCTGCTGCAGGTTAGCTGCAGTTCTCCAGCCGCCGGTGGCGTTGTTGTAGCTGGGTCCAGGGAGCGTCGCCTGGGACCGAGTGGCTGGAGCTGGAGCCCAGTGGCCTGCACCAGCAGCCGTCGTGTCCCTGTTGTCTCCTCCGGACAGTTTGCGTGCGGCGCAGCAGCAGAAGGCGGCGGCGAATCGGCGAAACTCCGCCATGCGGAAATAGCAGAGCGGCTGCGCCACGGCGTGCAGACCGATCAGCAGCTGGAAGATCCAACGAAGCTTCACCGCATCCCAGCTCATCCCCAGCTTCTCCGTCTGCAAAGACAAAACATAGTAAGGTGTACATACAAAGCACAGCTGCTGCTGTAAGAATGAAAGCAAGCCAGATGAAAAGAGGAATGGCGGAGAACGCTCGTACAGTGAGCAGTGAACATGCAGCACATACTCCACTGCATACAGCTAAATTTTGGATTTAGGCTTAGGCTTAGGCTTAGGCATAGGCTTAGGCCTAGGCTGAGGCTTAGGCTATACGTATGCACAAAAGATAGGAACTATAAAAAGCACAGCTGCTGCTGTAAGAATGAAAGCAAGCCAGATGAAAAGAATGGCGGAGGACGCTCGTACAGTGAGCAGTGAACATGCAGGACATACTCCACTGCATACAGCTAAATTTTGGATTTAGGCTTAGGCTTAGGCTTAGGCTATACCTATGCACAAGAGATAGGAACTATACAAAGCACAGCTGCTGCTGTAAGAATGAAAGCAAGCCAGATGAAAAGAGGAATGGCGGAGGACGCTCGTACAGTGAGCAGTGAACATGCAGGACATACTCCACTGAATACAGCTAAATTTTGGATTTAGGCTTAGGCTTAGGCTTAGGCTATACGTATGCACAAAAGATAGGAACTATACAAATCACAGCTGCTGCTGTAAGAATGAAGGCAAGCCAGATGAAAAGAGGAATGGCGGAGGACGCTCGTGCAGTGAGCAGTGAACATGCAGGACATACTCCACTACATACAGCCAAATTTTGGATTTAGGCTTAGGCTTAGGCTTAGGCTATACATATGCACAAAAGATAGGAACTATAAAATCACAGCTGCTGCTGTAAGAATGAAAGCAAGCCAGATGAAAAGAGGAATGGCGGAGGACGCTCGTGCAGTGAGCAGTGAACATGCAGGACATACTCCACTGCATACAGCTAAATTTTGGATTTAGGCTTAGGCTTAGGCTTAGGCTATACGTATGCACAAAAGATAGGAACTATACAAATCACAGCTGCTGCTGTAAGAATGAAGGCAAGCCAGATGAAAAGAGGAATGGCGGAGGACGCTCGTACAGTGAGCAGTGAACATGCAGGACATACTCCACTGCATACAGCTAAATTTTGGATTAGGCTTAGGCTTAGGCTTAGGCTTAGGCTATACGTATGCACAAAAGATAGGAACTATGCAAAGCACAGCCGCTGCTGTAAGAATGAAGACAAGCCAGATGAAAAGAGGAATGGCGGAGGACGCTCGTACAGTGAGCAGTGAACATGCAGGACATACTCCACTATACAGCTAAATTTTGGATTTAGGCTTAGGCTTAGGCTTAGGCTTAGGCTTAGGCTTAGGCTTAGGCTTAGGCTATACGTATGCACAAAAGATAGGAACTATACAAATCACAGCTGCTGCTGTAAGAATGAAAGCAAGCCAGATGAAAAGAGGAATGGCGGAGGACACTCGTACAGTGAGCAGTGAACATGCAGGACATACTCCACTACATACAGCCAAATTTTGGATTTAGGCTTAGGCTTAGGCCTAGGCTATACGTATGCACAAAAGATAGGAACTATACAAATCACAGCTGCTGCTGTAAGAATGAAGGCAAGCCAGATGAAAAGAGGAATGGCGCAGGACACTCGTACAGTGAGCAGTGAACATGCAGGACATACTCCACTGCATACAGCTAAATTTTGGATTGAGGCTTAGGCTTAGGCTTAGGCTATACGTATGCACAAAAGATAGGAACTAGGGTAACATGGGGTGAACCCGCCCCCCTAAGCAGTTCTCTGGAACCAATGGCTGAACCAAAACAAAATCACATGGCATAATATACCTGGTTAGGCCTTAGTTAAACGTGCAAAGTACGGCTCTACTGCTGAACGTCTTTAGAGAGTTATGGCCAATTTTAGCTGTCGCTAAAACACGAACCCTGGGGGGTGAACCCGCCCGCCTAAGGTTTAGGTCTTTTTCAGGCTGACCAAGCTATATTTTTATGGCCGTTTTTTTCAAGATGGTAACCAAGCTTATTTCCAACGCCAGTAATTGCAAAAATAACTGACTCAAATATTTCTGCCTGATGCATGAAGGGCACGAATGAGACAACTCTAGTGACAGCTCATCTCTTCAGTACTGGGGGTGAACCCGCCCACCCGTGATTTTGGCTAATTTGAGGCTGCCCGGGCTATTCTGTATCATTCTGGCATGTTATAAAAGAAACAGAAGCAATAACCACGAATAATAGCTACCAATTAGCCAACTAGATAGTTTAGGTAGGTAATAAGTGGTGTGAATGGGACTACTTTGCTGTAAACTAACCTTTCAGTACTGGGGGGTGAAGCCGCCCACCCAGAAAATTTTAAAAAAATTTGCACAACGTCTTTTCCCTTGAGAAATCGTAAGAAAATATTGTAAGATTAGCTGAACGCACTTTCCGGTGTGATTGTGCACTGATATGACAGCTGCTTAGGATTGCAGTAGTTTGAGCTGATGAGGTGGGCGGGTTTACCCTATACTTTAGTACAGGAGTTAGGTGGGCGCATTTACCCCACTAAGTACTGAAACTGTTTTTTGCCATATCTCCAGTAACAGTGGGGCGAATTGGTTGAAACTTCGCCTGGGGGTAGGGTACCACGCCCCCTTACCCCCCACATACCGGGTGTTCATTTTAAACATACAGGGTGTTTTTGCGCAACATCTGAAGTTTGGTCATTTTCGACCTCTTGTTGAAAAACGTGAACCCGTGAGCTTGATGTCTCAACAAATGACACGCCAAATAGCTCATTTGAAAGAGGAGAGTTCAAGGAATCGATTGGTATCCTAGTTGTCTCAATAGGTCCATTGGTTCCTGAGATACACAGCCCTGAACCCTTAGGTGGGCGGATTTACCCATGGGCGGGTTCACCCCACAGTACCCTATACAAATCACAGCTGCTGCTGTAAGAATGAAGGCAAGCCAAATGAAAAGAGAAATGGCGAAGGACGCTCGTACACTGAGCAGTGAACATGCACTACCTATAAGTGTACATTTATTTTAGACTATGTAGTATTAGTACCTACGTATGTACTGTACGCACATATACGGTACGTGTACATTATTTACCTTGAAATGTATGTGAGCGAGTATGTGAATGGCGGAGTAGGGGAGGAGATAGAGGACGTCGACGAAGAGGACGCTGCCGATGACGAGGATGTACTTGTGTCTGGACATAACCCGACTGCGTCTGCTCCTGCTGTGGTTCTGGTGTCTCCGGCTGCTGCAGCTGGTCGACGGCGTCTGATGAGGAGGACTGCACGCGGGGCCACCGAATACGAACTCGCTCTCTGCCACCGCGTGATAGCGACGAATCGCCGAAAACACCGTACCTATGCAATAAAGTACCTACGTGTGACTTTGCATTACAATACATTCCCTGTACACAGCACTGTGTCCTCATTACCAGGTTCTTTTTCTGTGCATTGAGGAATATAAAGCCATCTGAACTGAACCCGCACCCGGGCGCATTGAGGGAAAACCTACTGCTGTATTGTATGGGCACCCTACTTAAAGGTTCAGTTCAGAGCCAATTCAGGGCTGTTGTTGGCAAGTTTAGTAGATTACCGCGCACGACGCAAAAGGTCAGCGCACAGCCAGAGAAGAGCAATTAGAGCGAGACATAGAAGATTGGCTTCAGTAATCTCCAGACGACACAGATTTTCAGCCATGATAAAGCGCAGGTAAAACTTCGCGCAAGCCAGAAGACAAACGAGGTGAGATGACACAAAGAAAGAGGAGATGACAGCTCAACTGAACTCAGTCTATTATTGTACCCTTTGTACTGGTCTTTGTTCCTGCTTCCTTTGTCTACTGTGGTCAACCAGCAGACACCTACTATTCCTTTGCGGCTATTTTGTTCCCCATCTCCTCCGATTCCATGAAATCTCTCCTAAAAACGCATTTTCTCCGAAAAGTAGCGAATTTTCACCGAAAAAAACATTGCGAAATCTCTCCGAAAAAACATTTCTGCTTTGGGAAATCCTCCGAAAAAACACTTCTGCTTTGGGAAATCTCTCCGAAAAAACATTTGAGCTTTGGGAAATCTCTCCGAAAGTAGTCCATATGGGCCAGCACGCGATTGATGTCCATGAGCTGAGGCTGGGCTTGAAGTAGAGTGAGATGTTGGCCAATCGTCGCAATGGCGTTGCCAATATCAGCTTCGTTGCGGAGGTCGATGGCACGTCGCTCCACTGCTCTGATGGTCCCCGCCTCCAGACCCTCCATGCGGACCCGATCGCTGTTGTGCGCCCTGCGCATTCCGTAGATGAATGCGCCCAGCTCTGGATGCTCCCCCGTAAGTATCTGAAATGCACACATCGCAAAATGAACGCATGCATTGCATTCACCATACCTATGTATTCATGTATGTACTTACTTACATAGTACAGTGTACATGCACAGTACAGTATGCAGTATGCAGCAGGCCAAGAGCTAGTGCGAACGACTCGCCATTGACGAAGCCATGGACTGTGTACAGCTGGGCATAGCGATGGGGCACATGGGGATTGAACTAAACATGAAGCACATATGGTATGTACACGTTATGTGCTTTAGCAAAGTGACATACCATTTCTCACGTTAATACGTACCTCACCTACCTACCTTGAAGTTGCCATCGCATACGACGTGAGATGAGTTGCGAAGACGATCCAGGTCATCAGGTGCGCAGAAGATGAGAAGGTGGTTGCGCTGGCTGTGATAGAGCAGCCACTCCTCTCCGGCGTTCGGATTCCCTCCAGCTGCTGCTGCTCTTCCTCGCTCGGTCAGCTTCATGTCATTCGGAATAGCGTTGATATTGCCGATGCGTGGAATGCCCTTGCGATGATTCAATTGCAAACCACGACGGACCTGAAGGTAAACCGATGTGCATGCAACAGCAACAGTAAAAATACGGACATATTGTAGTACATGAAATACTTTACGTTATCAATACTTAACGGTATCAAATAAAACTTACTCTGTTGAGGTCTCCCAGAGCCTGTGCCACCGCCACCTGCTCACCATGGTTCAAGGCGGGGTATTTAGCTGGAATGTTGACCAATGCGTCATTGTATGCGGTTCGAGGACGCTTTCCACGACGGCAATCATTTCGCATTTCTCGAACCACCTACACAAAGGGCACAAAAAAGCAAAAATGAATTCTACATCTCTACTGCCAATAAAAACGGATTCTCCGTTTTTGCTGACAGTATGTACGTACGTAATGGTAGTACGTATGTAATGATAGCATGTACGTAACTACTTATACTACGTATGTATGTACGTACTCACCCCTTCTTTCCTCGCGGCAGCAGCGGCCTTTCCTCCACAAAAGTGATTGGCATTGTTCGGAACGTCCGGGTCGCTGAGGACTACGTCCGCCGTCACGTCGACTTTGATACTTGGAATTCGAGCTCCCTGATGAAGCGCTGGATTGATGCGCTTGGCTTCCTTGCAAAGCTTACACTCGTAATACTCAGTACCATTTCTGTAGCGCCTCTGCCATTGAAACTCGTACACTCTGCCCTGGTTGACCTGGCTATGGAATTGGTACAGTTTCCCTCCATGAATGGTGGGAATACAGTTGGCAGAGAATGGACCAAAGTTTGCTGCCATTGCCATTGTTTCGAACTTCCACACAAAGCACCAATTCCCAGTTCTCCCGTGAAAAACAAACTGATTCACCTTCAATGTGGTCAGGTCAACGATGACCAGGGCAGGGCTGGGGCAGTGACCACAACAAAAAACCGGATTGCTCCTGGCGCACTTGACTATAGAATGTTGCAGGGTATGTAATGAGCTTTTGCTGCACACTTCATGCATGTTGCTCGCGTTATATGCTGCGCGCTTTTGCCTGTGCGTATTTTTTTGTACTGTCCGTTCCTTTCTTAACACTACTTTTTCGGAGAAAATTCACCTCCACACTGAGATTATTTTTTCGGAGACAATTCGCAACTTTTTCGGAGACAATTCGCAACTTTTTCGGAGACAATTCGCAACTTTTTCGGAGACAATTCGCAATTTTTTCGGAGACAATTCGCAATTTTTTCGGAGACAATTCGCAACTTTTTCGGAGAAATTTCGCTATGGTTTCGGAGAAAATTCGCTATGGTTTCGGAGAAAATTCCTAGATGTTTCGGACACAATTCTTAGAGAGAAAATGTTCGGAGACATTTCCCATTTTTCGGAGACATTAGTCATTAGAGAGAATTCCGTTTCGGAGAGATTTCGTGAGACCTCTCCTCCCTCCACTGCGCCCCTCTCTCGGACTGGTTTTTTAGTAGGGTGCCCATACAGCAGTAGGTTTTCCCCCAATGCCACCCGGGCCGGAATAGTCATGGTTGCGCTGTTTCAGCTGTATGTACGTAATGGCAGTGGGTACGGTACGATTCCCGTTTCGATCCAATACTTTCCCTATTTTCGCGACTGACTAGTTATTTATTTATTTATTTATTTATTTATTTATTTATTTATTTATTTATTTATTTATTTATTTATTTATTTATTTATTTATTTATTTATTTATTTATTTATTTATTTATTTATTTATTTATTTATTTATTTTGTCAGACTAGATTTATTTATCTGCCTTGCCTTTGCGGAGCTTAGAATAGAATACAAATAATTACCGTAGCTAATGGCGACAGCAAGAAGGCAAAAGCAGGAGCAGAATAGAATGAGGAAATGAAGAGAGAACTGGAAGGAAATGACCGCTTCGTCTCCGTCGTCTACCACAGCCGCCTGCTGCAGCCCGTCCATCCTGAACACACTGGTGTTGGCGGTCGCGCGACGTTCAGCTCCGTCCTTCGAGTAGGCTATTTTGACGGAGGGGCGGAAAGAGCTCTTGGCCAGGACGCTCAGCGCTCCGAAGCCCACGCAGAGCAGCCAGCACAGACTGAGCACGAGCAGCAGAGCGCGACGCCGACTGAACACGCGCCGGTAGACGAGTGGATGCTTGATTACCACGTACTCGTTGATGGTGAACAGCAGCAGATTGAGCACCGTCAGCAAATTCGCACCGCGCAGATACATCAGAGCCAGCTGGGCCAACCTGGGACAAAAGGAGTAGAGAGACAGCCATGACTACAGTAGACACCGATGCGCCGCCGGTTACTGGAGGAATCGTGGAAAGGATTGAAGTTTATGAGAAAATGGTTTGAACTCAAAATTCGAAGGTCGATATTATGGTATCCCTTGCCTTTAAGCTTAGGTTTAGGCTTAGGCTAAAGGCTTCTTGAGGACTGGAAAGGCAATTTGGCTAAGGCTAAAAGTCTCTTGATTTTGGTGTCTGACCGAGCGGAGGCTGTCTTCAATACCCCTTTTGAAATAGGTGAGTGTTGCCCGTACGTCGGTGGATGGGGAGCGAAGGTAAGGCAGACACCAGACGATGATGCAGATGCCTCTCACTAGATCCACCAGTCCGCAGTGCAGCACGAGTATGTAGAAGATGTTCTTGCGGACTCTGCGTTGATTTCTGGCCAGTGCCGCGATGACGAAGAGATTGAGCAGGATGGAGCAGGCGCCCATCGCGGCGCACAGCACAGCGCACACCGTCACGAACAGCTCCATCGCTACAGACCAGGACAGCTGCAACTGGTCCGCTAGCAGGGCTGCAGCTGCAGAAGCGTTCCAGCTTCCAGTCACCAAGCTCCTAGTATCATTCACAGGTTGTAGCATGACGCGTTTACAAAGCCATGCAGCAACACGAGCGGAAATGCAGTGAAATTCCACGGAGATCAAGGGGTGCGAATGAACGAATGCGTTTCCACTACGATGATTATCGACGAAAGAAGATGCTCCCATCCCCTCTCCCGCAAAGATTATTACGCAATATACACACCACCTTTCGACGCGGAAGCGCGTGCAGAAATTGAAAGAAAGCGGTGATTTGCTCTTCCTTTTGATCAACTAGATAGGAGATTAGAAGGCAGCAGACAGACGATCACATGCATTAGGGAATGTCAAAAAAACTGACCCTCTCGAAGCCCTCTAGCCACCCTGCTGAATAATCTGCCTGCTTTGTTCATCTGCACTGTACACGTAACGTATGTATGTATGATAGTGCTGCGTTAATAAGCACATCACTTTGTCCTGCGGCTCGCTTGCTAGGGACGTACATATTGTACTGTACCTACGTATACATACTGTACGTTTTAGGCCTTTGGATTACGTAGAGCTAATAGGCCGCTTCCAGATCCAGAGTCGATCCCCGGCCTTCCTTCTAAAATACATACAGTATGTACCTATGTACGTGAACCATTGAATCGGTGTTCGGAATCTGAAGCTGAGGGGTAAGCAAAACGCAGTATTACAGCGTTGTCTTGTAATCACATACGACAATATGTCTACTGCAGCACACACCCCGGACACGAAACAGCAGATAAGAAGAGTCTGTGAATTATCCCTCGTCTGCAGATGAAAGCCTTTTCTCTTGTGTCCCACTGTGTCTACAACCCGCGGCTAATTACATGACAATAATCACACGCATTTGGCAGATGTGTACATACACAGTCACAGTCACAGTGATACTACCCTACTACCAAAACAAAATAACACTGCTGGTCTTGGTTAGATCCTGATCCTATGCCTGATATGGTGCAAATTTGGAACTACAGTACGTACATATTATTGAAGTTGTTACAAACTATCATCTACATACGTAACCAGAAATTGTAGCCGAAGCGACGACAGATAGATCGAGGAGGATTTCGTTCGACTTTATCCGATCGCCTTGCAGTCTCAAATATCTTCTATCAGACATGCAATAAGATCCAGATCTGATTGAATTACTGCTGCTGTACCAGTCGTTTTTTCGACTTCTGCTTTTAGAAGTTAGTAATCGTATCAAAGAAAGTGTCACAAAAATTATTCCGCTATAGATTCAAGTGGGGCGAAACAAAGTACTGTGCCTGCCTACTTGCAGCTCTTTCTCATGCAAAGGCAAGGCAAGCTTCAGTTCTTCAATGGACCTGCCCTGGGCGCAAGAAGATTTTATGCACATTGCACATACGGTATAGGTACTTTACCTACATAGACATACTGCACTAGCCACTTACACAATAGCAAAACGTACAGCGCAATTCATTCACCATCCATCCGGGTGACATGACACTCACCAAAGAGAATAGTGCAGACACGTACAGACATACTGGCTCTGTCAAGTTGAATTGAAACCATCGATAATATATTTCAGACAGAATTGAAAGAATTTTCTAAATAATCCCTCTGCTTTCTCATTGAATCTGTCTTGCAGCACTTCCGATACCATGTTCAGAAAAGGTCCTTCCATCACCTGAACAAAACGAAGTCTCGTCGTCATACAGGTGTGATAATGGAAGGTCCCGCAACGCAAACCGAATAAAACGTTATACATGCAATGGCAGGTGATTATAAACAGTTGTACAATATTCCAGTTACATGAATGTACCGCGTTGAGTAAGTACTATACATACTATATACTGTACGTACGTAATGACTGCTGACCTTGAATGACTCTTCGTTAATTCCATCTAAGGCTTTGTGCTTTTGGCCGACCCGAATGAGTCGATCACAGGCAGAAGAAACATCGCTTGGACTAGCTTCCACATCCCCAACCACATCTTCGAACAACTGCAACAGCAGGAAAAATTCAGAGCCACGTAGCAATATTATTGATTTATCAGAAAGGAATTGTATTGCGGAATAGTAGTAGGTGATACATGATACAGTATTGTAGAAAGCGAAGGCAGCCACTCTCAGAGAACCGCATTCTGATTTTGCAAGGAAGATTAGTCCGTGCTTGTATTAACACGCGTGTTTTTGAATCGGGGGCGCGCTCAATACAAGCACGGACTAATCTTCCTTGCAAAATCAGAATACGGTTCTCAGTGCCAGTTAGAGTATAGGCTATCAATGGCTATTGCTACCTGTTATGGCTACCATAAGAGCTAACTGTGCGTACGTACGTATTGTAGGTGAAGTTTAGGTGGGTGGGTGGTCGGGTGGTAAAGGTACATACTGCATAATACCTGAATATAGG
Source organism: Epsilonema sp. ZAB3_2 (assembly GCA_030247985.1). Classification (NCBI taxonomy): domain Eukaryota; kingdom Metazoa; phylum Nematoda; class Chromadorea; order Desmodorida; family Epsilonematidae; genus Epsilonema; species Epsilonema sp. ZAB3_2. The sequence continues at coordinate 47,149 of JASAMW010004856.1, forward strand.
AGCTAGCGAGGTTTTCGAATGCTTTGTTCTCCATGAGGACGTCATCTGAATCCTCTAACGAAATCTTCTGAATTTTCTTGTACATCGGGAAATTGTTTGGATTCTCTTTCAGGTAGCTGAAACAAAATAATTGCCAAGACAAAAAGATTTATGTACATACGTTATGTGCGTGTCTATTACCCAGGTGATTCCATTTTACGGGTAAACCTTACACCTACTGTACGTACGTACGTAGGTGGTAGACAGACGTATACACGTAGGTACGCCATATACAAAACAGCGATACAGCCCGTCCGCAATCGAACGTACAGTACAGTACGTGTACTGAAATAAGGCGCACCAAGGTATACACAGCTGGTAATGTTTCTGTGTACGTTGGTAGAGGTTAGTGGTACACGTAGGTTAAGTAACACGTAGGTTATGTTTAGTATGTATAGTCAGAGCTCACCTCTTGAACATGTGGCACCCGGCTTTCTTGGACCTGGAGACAGCTTTCCAATAGTTTTTCAGGGTAAAGAATTCTCGATAATTGTCGAAAGGCAGTTTGGGATCCAAAGTCGGAGCTCCTCCTCCGATATTGTCTTTGGCGTTCTGTTGACTAGAGTCTGTCCCTGTAGTTTCCTTCGATTTCACGCAACCCATCACATCACACTACGTCAGTGTACGTGAATGACGGTGAACGAGTTGGCTTTCCTGAAGAAAAACGAAAGCAGTCGTTGTTTTTAACACTGGCTTCCGAAATAAAATAGCGACGCTAACCCATTTGCTGAATTCTTCCGAATTAAACTACGAATTGTGCGATTATGGGTTATGCACATAGTTGTTGCGCTGTCGGAAGAAAAGAAAAGGGGATGGATGGATCTTAAAAACTTCAGCAGTAGCACAACATAAAGCGTGTTTTTCAAAGTACTATTACTCTGCTGTTTTCCCACAATGAGAAAATAACGGACCCAAAACTTTCCTGCCTGAACTTTTATCGCAACAAAAAGCTTGTCTTTAGAAGGAAGTCGAAATTTATGCAGCTTAGCGTGTAGTCCTCTTTCTCCAAAGCCGGGTCGATAAAAAGCTCTTATGTATGAAGCTGCATTTTAGGAGGGCAAAATGGGTGAGAAGAGTTGCTGACTTGATGGGATTATATTGAGAAGGCAACACACAATACATCAGTATAAAGCAGTGTTTACGGATACCAGCATTTCATATTTATTTATGGTAACCGAGCAATGCTCTAACTGTAGTTGTTCGGTACGTTTAAGCCAGGATTACTGGATGCACGTAGCGCCTGACAGTACATAATAAATAATACCAATACCAAACACACGTAGACAAAATGCACGTAAAGTACAAGGCAGGACCAAAGTGGTCTCTAAACCAGTTGCAGTACGTACGTATACGCACATAACGTTAGTAAAAGGCTGGGGGCGGCATGTGATGTGAGGCAGGCAGCACTGGAATAAAGCATAAAATCCCGCGATTCTGTTGACAGTTGACAGACGCTTTGGCTCCTGCTTTTGATATTTATCCATGGAACAAGGGTACGTACGTCGTACAACGCACGACGGCGGTGTATGTATCATTATGTACCTACGTAGCTTAAAGCTAAGAGCGAGCAGAGCCTTAACGCCAGCTGGCTGACTACTCTACTCGCGGCCTTTCCCCTTTCTCGCATCATTCATCATAAATGAATCTATGGGCTGAAGCTGAAGCAGGAGGTGGTAGGATGACGGAAGTGGGTGTGGTCTGTCATGGAGTGCAGTCAAGTCAATCAGTCGGTAGCGCCAGCTGAACGAACAACGGATAAAGCCGCGCGCGCTTGCCCATTCCTGGTAGTATCATGCCTCATTCACATCAGCGGAAAAGGATTGACGCGAAGCAGGGGTATACTCTATGTTAAGCACACAAAATACTATTTGTACAGCCCGCGTCCTAAAAAATTATCCATTCCCGTAGGGTAGGATAATGTGAGGGCTAAGTAGCTACGTGTATTACTTTTGCACAGTACAACTTATGTACAGAATGTACACAGTACGTATATACATAGTAGGCGAGGCACCTACGTAGGTATGTCTATGCGGAAGTCTTTGCACAGTTTGCGAACGAAGCAGGTCACTTTTTTGGAGCGGATCGGAAGCAATAGTAGTTTTGCCTTGATGTGAATAGGTTCTAAACTGCAAGCACACGACTGTAGTTCAGTGAATGTACCATCGTACACGTACTATGTATGTACATGTACATATAGTACATACGTACGTACGTAACCTACGTAGTGATTCGTCACAGTATATACGGCATGGAGTGTGGTGTGGTGCGAAGTACAAGTACTCAACTCATGTATATCCGCCGAAAATCTACACGGACAGCAGTAGCGTGTGCGTGTGCCGGCCGGTGCTGCGGATTTTCCCAGAATTAGATTTAGTCTTTTCGCAGGCACTTCGCTAAAATCCGCCCGGCTTTTTTATCGATAAAATAAAACGACGAAAAAACGGGGAAGGACATACATGCGCGACAGCGGACGGAGATAAATTCGACTTCAATCTGATTTCTGTCCAATGATGAACCAACGTACTGTAGCTAACTTATAGCAACACATTCATAGGGTATACCAACTGGTGGTGGTGAACATCATGTAATAGTACGAGTATCTATCTACGTACACTCTACGCACAGTACTCTAATATTACCTACCACACACGTACACAACACACTCTCCCTCCCTAGTTTTCAACCATAAGTGCCAATGAATCCTATTGTAGAGCTGGGGCAATGAGGCAGAATTTGCTCCCACTTCAGCGTGAACAGAAGCAAACTAACAATACAACCGAGCATACAGTAACAAGTAGCAAACGACTCTGTGTACGGAATGTAGGTACGTAAAAAGTACTAACAAAAAAGCTGACGTACGTGCTGTACGTACGTTGACGTATGTGTGTACGTACATACTGTACATAACGTATGTACGGAAGATCTAGTACTCGACTTTGTACAGTACTATACGGGAGAGTTGCCGCAGTCTTTATGTTTTTGCGCACTGTTCGTTTAGTTGCTCGAAAATTGCTGTAGTTATGTTTTTTATTGTTCCTTTCCGTATTTTCACTCCTTCTAAACTGTTTTAGTGAGCCACCAAAAGAATATACTCGCACAGATTGTAACTGTGTACCACAACATATAAATTCACTTTATCAGCACAGAAAGTTAGGAAGGGCTTCGCAACAAGCACTGAGTGCATAGTAACATGTACACTACGTACGTGCTACGATTTACGGAGTAGGTACATGGGACGCAAGGTTCTATATGTGTACAACGTAGGGTAACAACTTATGCTACGTACAACGCATGTGGTAGGTACAGTATGAACTACGTACATAGCAGCGCTTCTCCGCAACTCATTCACACATAAGATTCTACGATTCTTCCGTGTTGTACGGAGATAGCTTTGTACACAATTAGCTCATTTGAGCCAGTCGCTTTGTTCTGATAAGCAGGCCTATGGGAAAGCCGAGAGTGAGAACTGATAGCAGCGTTCTCACAGTAGTGGTTGTAGGGTTCCGGCAAGAACATCGGAAATCGCTGACTGTAATGAATGCAGCGACCAGCCAAATACCTTCCTCTTCTCTCTTCAGCTGCAGTCAGGCGCTGACGGCTTCTGCTTCTTCTGCGTCTTTTGCAGGAGGAAGGACGGGTGGAGGAGACGAGATAAAGAGCAGGTGAACAGGTGCAGCTGCAAAGTCGCGATAGGTCAGCTCTGAAATCTCTGTTGCAGCTCAGATACACGAAGAAGCGGATGAAACTGTTGAAAGCGATCGTTTACGCATGACTGGCTGGCTGTGGCCGGTTTCTGTACTACCTGACGTGCCTACTGTACTGTATGTGCATACCGTATGTACTATAGCACTTATTGGAAGATACCGTAATTTAGAGGTCTGCTCATGTGCTTGAATCTCCCAGGAAAATAGACTCCCTCTGCCTTTTACTTCTCATTTGTAATATTGTGTTCATCTTTGTATGTATCTTGGGTATATAAGATGGGATTTTGTGTGTTGTGTTGACAGATTATAGCTATAAGGATTGCACCCCGATTGCTCTGAATGGACTCGACCCATTGTCTCTTTCCTTTCCTTTCCATACAAAACAAAAAAACATTTCATTACATTTTTGGCGTCCCCGCAATACCGCTTGAGCCCACCAACCTCTCGGTTCCATTTTTCTTCCTTTCCCAATCTTACATACCCACCCCCTCCTTGAAATTCTTCCCTTTCCCAGCCAGATAGTATGCGCTCCACATTATGTCCCTTTATAGAATGTGATATAGTACAAATAATGTACCATCTTGTACCTTACCTTGATTCTTGAACACTTTTACTTACCTACATACATTGTATTGTTCTATTTTGGCTTATTGCTTGTCTCCTGGGATTTTGTATCCGGTTAAACTCTATAATTGTGTGGAGGAAAAATAATTTTTCTTGTTATTTCAGCAGTACCTACTGCAGGCTACTATGGATTTTGGCCATCCGATAATCACAGTAGAGGTTTGGTGCCCAGTATATTGCAAAGCCTAGTTAGGGAAGCCGTCCAAATAGGTGGGAGGAATTCACCCTTTTTCGCCCCCTAGTTACCCTGAAATACGGTACCTGAATTCAGGTAAAAACCGTGAATTCATGGGCGAAAAAGAAAGTTTTAGGGAGCGAAAAAGGTGCCCTGAAATCAGGGTTCTGTAATGGACACCTCTCTTCGCCCGTCCCATTATGCAAGCAAACTCTCGCAGTCGAAGGAACCTGTCAAAAGTGATTTGTTGTTTGTGTGCGGCCATTCGCATATTGCTACAGTATGTACATACGTATATTGCTTGCATGGGGGCGAGGGAGAAGCAAGAGAAGAGGCTTGGCCTGCTGGGAACAAAAGCTGAGACGACGCGCACGGCGCAATGTAAGGGAAGGGCGAAAACTTTTTATTGCTGGTCACTTCACTGGTCAGATAAGACAGAGAGAGGAGACGCGGCCTGTTCCCTTGCGTAATGAAAGGGAGGAAGGAAGGAATGAGCCAGAGTGAATTAGGGGGCGAAAAGCCATGAATTAGTGGTTGAGCTCATTTTCGCCCCTGAAATCAGGACACGAAGGATGATTTTTCGCCCCTGAAATAAGGTTGTTTCGTCCCTGAATTTGCCCTGAAAAAGCTTTTTAGGGGGCGAAAAAGGGTGAATTCCTCCCCCCTGTTTGGAAGGCTTCCCTTATCCCTTTGTCTGCATATTATGTATGACCCACATATTTTAACATTTTGACCTGATCGGCAGTGGATTGGCTGCCACCGTTTAACCTGTTGTTTGGTGCATTCAATATCAAAGCAATGAAAAGTATGTGCTACATACACACATGGTGCACAATATGTATAGGAATATAGTAAACAAGACAAGTAAATTTGTGGCCCTTTAGTGACACTTTTCAGTGCCCTATTGAAAAAAAACCTCTCAGAGTAAAAGGAAATGCATATGATAACCCTTTATAGTAACCTCTTGAAATGTGTATGGTAACCCCATACGATTACCCTTTACTAGTCATTCGCACAGACTACATTTAAGCTGGTGAATAATCCCACTCAGTATCCAGTGGCATCGTAAAACTCTCGTTTTTGTTGCATTCGACAATGTACCCTACCTTAATTATTGTCTCATTTAACCGGAATTATAGCAGTCTGCTATCATGAAGCTCTCGTTTTGTTGCATTCAATGATGTGTACTACAGTTATTACTGCATACACTGGAGGCTTTTTAATGGGATTTTTGGCAGTTGCAGCCTTAGAAGTACTAATAGTTGTGTGCAATTGCACCTCCCTTATATAATCACACCTTTTTAACACCTACACCTTTAACACAAATACACCTTTAACACTGCCTCCCACCTCAAGAAACAACCTAAATAGGTCTTCCTCACTTTTCTCCTGACGATTCTGTAATGAGTGAACTCAAAATGGCTAAACAAGCAACAATCACTGACCTTGAAACTCGCCTAGTGCAGGCAATGAACCGTTTGCAAATACTAGAAACCCAAAATCAAAATCAGCCATCCTCATCTGCATCAACAAATGCCGGAGATTCCATGTTTGCAGCAGGAAGTGCTTTGCGTCCACCTCAGTATCATGGAGGATATAACCCTACTTTCGCTGAATGGTTACAGATTTTTGAAGAGTATGCACTTGCCCATAAGTGGAATAATTCAAGAAAAGCAGAAATTTTGCCCTTGTTCTTGGAAGGCTATCCCCGTTCTCAACTACGTTCTATTGTTTCACGCCAACCTGCACTAAAGAATGATTTTGATGGCCTTATACAGCAACTAAAAGAAGCACTTCAACCTGTTGAGTCAAATCGATTTTTTGGTGCCCTTTTGCATGGACCTTCTGCACGTAAACTAGAATCCAATGAGAATGTGCAAACATATGCAGCTGATATTCAGAAATATGTGCAACAAGCCTATCCTGTTATGCCTAGTTTTTCCAGTGATGCACAAGATAAGATTATGCTTGAAGTTTTTCTGGGTGGCCTAACTAAAAATTTGCGAAGTAAGGTAATGGACAAGGAACCAAAGACATTTTCACAAGCCCTAACTGAGGCAAATAAACAAGAAGCGCGCGATTATTTGTTAGAAGGAAACACGCCCCCTAATCTTCTCAAAAAGCCCATATATCAAACTTGTGCAGATGAGTCGGAATCTAAGTCTAATGTTGGAGTTGTTGATTCGTATCAGTGCTATCCTGGGCCAGGACAATGTTGTTCCGGGGCAGGGGATCCTGTTGATGTGTGTTTCTCCAGGGCAGAGGACCCTGATGTGTGTTTGTCCCCTGACGCCATGTGTTACTCCAGGGAAGAGGTCCCTGTGCGACCTAGTGATGTGTGTGTTTCCTCTGATGATGTGTGTTCCTTCAGGGAAGAGGTCTGTGTGCGACCTAGAGTTTCTTTTCGACAGGACAATGTAGGATTCCCTGAACCCAGAGGACAGAATTTTGGTCATAAAGATTTTCAGAGAAATTATTGTGGTTACTGTAAGCTTCCCGGCCATACATATCAAGTTTGTCGACGACGTCGGAGAAATGAGCCTGTGAGACAACAAAATTTGCATCAAATAAATACGTGCGATTTTTGTGGAAGAAATGGTCATACGTACCAACAGTGTTTCGATCGTCATAGTTTGCCTCATGAGCAGGAATGTAAGAAACCCTAGACAGACAGTGCAGGCAATTGATGTGGAAGATGTGCAGAACCTCAGGACTTCAGAATCACAACCTCAGAATCCTAGTACAAAAACCTCAGAACCTCAAGTGCCAGAACCTAGTGAAGACAGTTTTACTCTAGCAGTTAAAGAAGCAATTACTAATGAAATAGCACAATTAAGACAGGAGATGGAACAGGGCTTCCAGCAGCAAGTTTTTCAACTATAATGTACTCTTTTACACTTTTCTCTGAGAACCCATGCAACCACTAATCCTGGGTATAGCCTCTCTTACACAAGCCCAATCGCCTGAGAATTGCTAAAACCTCTGAATGTTGTATTTTTACCATTTGCCTAATCCTGATAAAGAAGAGTGCGTTTTTCTGAATCGTTTGAAGTCTTATGATTGGACCTTTACCCCTCAAGTACAGTGAGGGTTGAAATAAACTTCTCTTGAACATATTCCAGTAAAATCAATATAAAAATAATAAAACAAAACTTTTTCTGAACCCTCACTGTATTTCTTCATGAAAATAGATAAGGGAAAATAATCTGTGCAGTTTAAATGCAACTTATTTGTATTGTAATCATTCAAATTTTATTCAAACCAAATCTGCACAGGTTATTTCTTTATGTTAATTTTTTATTTTTTGAGTGAGTTTATTCCCCTCTCTTCCAGACATATTTTTTCCTTTCTTTCTCTCTTCCCTGTTTTATGTATATTTTATATATTATTTTTTATTCTTTCAACTCCAAATTGAATATTTTATAATGACACTGTAATTTGTATACCCTGAAATGTCTATTGTAATTGTTTCATATTTGTTATCCTAGTATGTTATTCTGTATGCATGTTAAGTGAGCCTTTTGTAGTGATATGCTGTTGTGCATCTACATACTTATTGTACCATTTATTGTACCTACAATATGTATTTGTTGATTTCTTTAAAATAACCTTATTGTGAGCAACTTCCTTTTCTGCAAATTACCGTTGCTTTTTACAGTTAAAAAATAAACAAAACAAAAACAAAACAAAAAAATAAGAATAAGGAAGTTGTAATATTGTGTTCATCTTTGTATGTATCTTGGGTATATATGCAATCCGACTTCAACCACCTAGCCATTCATAGCCATCATCAATCCATCGCCCTAATTGTCAAGCCAACCGTCAAGCTTTGGCCATTGCTCAGCCACCCCAGCCACCTCAGCTACCCCAGCCTATGCTTTCTACAGAACTACAGGCTGACTGTTCAAGGAAAACATCAAGCCATCACCCCAGCCACCCTAGCCACCCCAGCCCATACTTTCTACAGAATTACTGGCTGGTTCTTCGAGAAAAACATCAAGCCATCACCCCAGCCACCCCAGCTACCTTAGCCACCCCAGCCTACTACGCTTTCTACAGAACTACTGGCAGGCCATTGCAATCATCAAACAAAACATCACAAGCCTGCTCAGCCACCCCAGCCACCCTAACCACCCTAGCCACCCTAACCACCCTAGCCACCCTAGCCACCCCAGCCCTTGCTGTCTACAGATCGTCTGGCTATAAAAGGGACAGGACTAGCAAGATCCGGCAGAGAGGGAGAGCAGAGAAGACAGAAGAGAGAGAGTTCCTTGGTATTTGTCTTTAGTGTGCAATCGGTTTGGCCTGAGCACAAGATTATCCAGTCATCGATGATACTTTCCATGGCATGATTTGTGTTTGAATGTCGTTCGTAACCTAGCCTTCCTGCTATATCCTTTTGTCCCTTGCCGGCGCCTTGATTTATCTTTGAAATTACTACAGTTCTCTATCTACTTGTTCACCGACCTCACTCAACAATGTTTTATGTATAAGCGTCGATTTGCTGTCTTGTATTGTACGTAGTACGACCCTGGCCTTTGTTGAATAAAACCTTTATGTATCTGCTTCGTACCGTCGACAGCCTACCTGAACATAAATGGAAGCTAAGTGTGGCATACAGTCATCGTGTCATGGCTATCAGTCTCCTGCAGTCTCCGATGTCAATGGTCGCTTGTAAGATGGGATTTTGTGTGTTGTGTTGACAGATTATAGCTATAAGGATTGCACCCCGATTGCCCTGAATGGACTCGACCCATTGTCTCTTTCCTTTCCTTTCCATACAAAACAAAAAAACATTTCATTACACATTCATGCCTCCCCCGTAGTATGTACTCCTTCACACCTTGGAGCCATGTCTCCCGCGCCCGTACTCGTTCTAGTGCTCAATCGGTTGCTCGGGCTGATTGCAGTACGTACAATATGTTTGGACTGCAGTGTTGCGTAAAGGATCCCTTGAAGGCGAAGAGGATACTGATGACATCAGTGGAGAAGCGATAGAAGTCGGTGGATTCTCCGGTGTCTGTTTGAAGGAAAGGCGTGAGCGCCACACGCTCCAGCGTCTTCACCACCAAATCCAAAGAGTTGCAGATCAGATACGTGGTGACCAGGGCCAAAATAGTGAAGGTGGCGTTCTTCAGGCTCTTCCTCTGCTCATCCGACTCCTTTTGCGAGCCGCCCGCTGCAGTCAGCTCGCCCTTCTGCATGAGCTTTCGCCTCAACTGCACGAGAATAGCCATGTTCAACAGGAGGAGAAGGCAAAAGGGTATGAATACACGAACGATCTCCATGAAGTAGAAGTTATAGAAGGTGAAATAGAATTCAGAACTAGCCAACTTCGGCCTGAACTGCAATCCCATAAACGGTTCCTTCTCCTAAACAAAGCACGGTTGTTGGCTCGGATGGTGTACGCTTAACTATGCATGAACATACTGTAGTGTAGGTACGCTTAGGATTTGCAATGGGCTGAGGCTTCTGCTTAGCAAGGCTTAGGCTTAGGCTTAGCAATGGACTTAGGCTTAGGCTTAGCAATGGACATATGCTTAGGCTTTACAAAGGACATAGGCTTAGTAGGCTCAGCAATGGACGTGGCTTAGGCTTAGCAAAGGACAGAGGCTTAGGTTTAGCGATGAACATAGGTTTAGGCTTAGCTATGGGCTTTGGTTTATGTAATGTATGTATGTACTGTATGCTATAATGTACGGGGATACGGTCACTTGGTTGCCGGTCACTTTGTTGCGGTCATTTCGTTGCGGCGGTGATCACTTCGTTGCGAGAACTTTCGTTGCGGTCACTTCGTTGCGGTTTTTTTCGTTGCGGACATTTCGTTGCGGCCTTCCTCTGGTCATTTCTTGCGAGAACTTTCGTTGCCGGTCATTTCGTGGCCGGTCATTTCGTTGCCGGTCTTGATTTGGTCAGTTGGTAGTGAGTACTTTCGTTGCCATTCACTTCGTTGCAGGCTAGGCTTAGGCTTAGGCTTAGGTAAATCTCGCAACGAAATGAACGGCAACGAAAGTACTCACTACCAAATGACCAAATCTAGACCGGCAACGAAATGACCCGCAACGAAAATACCCGCAACGAAAGTTCTCGCAACGAAATGACCAGAGGACGGCCGCAACGAAATGTCCGCAACGAAAAAAACCGCAACGAAGTGACCGCAACGAAAGTTCTCGCAACGTAGTGATCACCGCCGCAACGAAAGGTCCGCAACGAAATGTCCGCAACGAAAAAACCGCAACGAAGTGACCGCGAACCGATGTACGTACCTCACACTGCGGCACAGGGACGACGACGTATTCCCAGAAGGTGGGTAAACGCAGGGCAACAGAGCAGGCGATCACGGTTGTGATGATGCATCGTCGACCGTTGCTGCTGTAGACAAGGCGAAGGCGACGGCCCCAGTCTGCCACCAAAAGAAACCTCTCAATGGTGGCGCAGAGGACGAGATAGGCGGCTGACAGCTGTACTACGCGACTGACGGTGAACAGGGCCATGGCGTAGTGATGCCAGAGGAGCCAGAGGGGAAAGATGCGGTAGAAGATGGAGACTGCATCCACGGAGAAGACGACGATGTAGACGCAGCAAATCACTGGTGCGCTTCAAACGTGCTCCGACCGAGTTCGCTCCGAGTTTGACAAAAGACTTCGTTTTGAACCAAAACGAACGTCAGTTACTCACACGACTTCGAATTACAAACTCGGTTGTTCACACGCACGTTTGGAAAAAAACGGAGCGAGTTCGGAGTAATTTACATTTTGAAGCATTGTCAGGGCTCCGAATTCGGAGTTCACGTCTGAAGCGCACCAGTAGATCGTGGACTGCCAGAATGGCCAGGTACAAGGTGGGGGAGTTTCGATACTTCTTCTGCGCGAAGACGACAGCCAGTAGGAAGTTGGTGAGGAGTCCGGCCAGACTGATCGGACTGCCCACAGTCATGATGAGGAGGAAACGGGTGTAGGAGACTGGCTCGAAGCGACATTCGCCCTCCCCTTCCCTCGCTCTGGTTCCTTCCCAATCAGAAACATTTTTGAAGAAGGAGATGGACTGATTTTCATGGACACCTTCCTCCTCAACCTGCACTAATGATAATGAAGCAGGAGTATTGAGGAACGAATCGTGAGGCGTTTCTGCAGAATCGACAAACGCCATTCTGAGTGTGCCGATTGCTTATCAACTTTTCACACAAAACTTTTTCAATGGTCGAATTTGCACTGAATGAGAAAATTAGTAGTCATACAAATTTGTGGCGTCACGGTCACCAGAGCATTTCTTGTCGACAGCTTGGCTTGACAAAAAGAAGCAATGCCATACATGAGAAGCGGTCACAGTTGGACGCGTTGAAGAGCGCTGTTATTATTGGATAATTAGATTTTACAATACTACAACAAACAACTGAGCACATCCTCGCGTTATGTAAGTATAATCACCAGAATGACAAGGAAAAGGACGTTGTATGTAGTGGTGCGAAAAGCCGCAAAATGTGCTATTGCGCCCATCTTACAGTAGTAGGTATGTTGCTCCCTCTCCCTCATGTAAAGCTTGGAAATTAGGCAGAGACACGCTATATTCGGATACTTTATCACGCAGACAAAATGTCACATTGTGAAATCACGCCACAAGTATAATCCGCTCGGTCCCCTGTCACGTAGGCCTATAAATAACCGCACTGGGGCGCTTCTCAGACGTGAACTCCGAATTTCTCAGAATTCGGAGCCTTGACTATGCTTCAACATGTAAATTCTTCAAGTTCGCACCGAACTCGCTCCGTTTTTCGGAACGTGGGTGAGAGAGAACAACCGAGTTTGTAATTCGATGACGTACATACGAGTAATTGACATTTTCTTTTCGGTTCAAAACGAAGTCTTTCTAAACTCGAAGCGAACTCGCTCGGAGCAAACTCGGGGCACGTCTGAAGCGCCCCACTGACAGGAAAAGAATCAAATACAATTTGGAGTCGCAGTAGTGGTGGCAGGAGAGTGAAGGTCAGGAGCGGCGGCAAGTGAGTAGGCTGAGTATGTGTTGTCTCAGGTCGGCGTTGCAGAAGAAGTAGACGAAGAAGCGGAGGAAGCTGGAGAGGATGGCGAGGAAGCTGACCAAGTCCGTGGAGATGGTGTAGAAGAAGGAGGCCGTGCCATCGGCGTTGTAGAGCAGGGTGTTGAGGTTGAAGCGCTCCATGCAGGTGACGAGCACGTGGATGCTGCTGCAGACCAGATGGCAGCTCACCAGGACGATGAGCGTGAAGGTCGCGTTGCGCACGCGCACCTTCTCCTGGTGGCGTCGCTGCTTCTCCACCATGTTCTGACGCATCGCCTCCACACCCACTTCCACCTGCATACACACACAAACTGCGGTCAGAGCACTGCACACACCTCTGTACAGTACACAGAATGTACGCATGCATAGTACGTACTACAGCACGTAATGTATGTACATATGTACACAATTGACTTTTCAGTGAAGCCTAACCTTCAACGCTGTACTGTAAGTACCGTATTTTGCGTGTATGTTCCCCACTGTACATCCCCCGGTGTACTGAAACGTACCTAATAAAAAAACCTAGCTGATCATAGGCTAGCTATAGCTTACTCCTACACCATGCTACTGTGCCTATAAGCTTAGCTGAGCATGTAGGGCTCACCCAAAAATACGGTACTGTATGTAGCAGTGTATACCAATTGTAGGGAGAGGCTGGGGTCGACTCTGCCCTCCTTCTCGTTGATGACGTCGTGACGAAAAGTGGCAGCTCTCATGATGCGGAATATGCGGAGGGGAGTGGCGGCGTTGTGGTGGAGGAGGATGGCGAGGTTGAGGAAGAGGAGGAGGAAGAAGGGCAGAAAGATCTGGACGACGGACAGCACGTAGAACTCGTAGATGTGGTAGTCGAAGCGGAACTTAAGGGCGGTGGCGCCCACCTCCAGACTGCCGAAGACGTCGGAGCAGTTCTGGTGGCGGATGATGGTGAGGTCGAAGAAGGAGGAGCCTCTGCAGAGCACCGCCGCCAGGAAGATGCAGAGGATGACCCAGCGCCGACGGGCGGACGAGCAGCAGACGCCCAGCAGCCGCCCACCCACGCCCTCCGGACTCCAGCACACTGCCAACCACCTACACACGCCCATGCACAAAGACATACCTACATGTTGGCATACTACGCATGTACAGTACCTTACTAGTACTAACTGCACTAAGACTGTACTGTGCTAAGAGGGGCGTAATCCCGTGCTGCGCTGCTTGTTCAACTCACGCACTGGCCGCCCAATTTTTCAGGCTACTTCTCTTACAGATATACTACACTACCGCACCGTACCATACTACGTCCATTACAAACGAGTAGCCCACCCACATGACATTCGTCAGTAACATCACAATATGGTGTATGGTATGTAAATAGGCTGATACTACGTACGAACGTACAATACTTACATGCAGATGTATGCACGGTACAGTACAGTATGTACTTAGGTACGGGTGAACATACGTATGTACCTTTCAAAGGTGACAGCGATGATGAGGAAGGGCATGGCGAACTGTTGTATGCGACTGAGGGCGAAGAGGGGGATGACGTAGGCGTGCCAGAGGAGGAAGAGGCTGGGGAGGGAGAAGTGGTGGATGCAGGCGTCCGTGACGAAGAGCAGGAGGTAGTTGGCGCACATGCACAGGTCCAGCACGCTCAGCGCCCCCAGGTACTCCGCCGGCACCGCCACAGCCTCCCCCTCCCGCCGCTTCCGCCCGCCTCCCGCCTAACACAGCAACGCACGCCTTTGTTATTGTAACCTAGGCTACATACTGCGTACGTATATGTAAATAGCGTCCGAGGCCAGTAGTGTCCGTAAACTACTACAGTAACTGTAGTTCCAGGAATGTAAGCGAGTTTAAAGCCAATCTGTCCTTGGACCGGTACCCGGTGGGGTGCCTAAGTCCACAGCTGTGTCCGAGGTAGCGGGTTCGATTCCCGTTCGGTCCTATTTCTCTCCTCCCCCCTTTTCGGGGCCCGGCTATCGCCATACGGAACGCGGCACGTCACGCTATGTACTACAGGAGGCTGTATTGCATAGGTACGTAGGTACAGTACATGCCATATACGAGTACGTAGTACATACAGTACATACAATAATGATACGCTGCGGGCGCTGATTTGGGTTTGCCGTGCACACACCAACCAAAGACAATACTGTACGTTGTACGAAAATGTATACATACGCGTTCACAGGCATACTATGTTATGTACGGTGCCGATAAAACAGTACTTATCCCATTGCACTTTCTGTCAGGCCGTTTTCGGCTGTAACTCGACCATAAATTGCTCCACTTTTTTTAAAACCGTAATTTCAAGACTGCATGTTCAAATGCAATGGGATACGTACTGTAGGCCTACATACAGTGGTTGGTTTGTCTGTGCCTCGTTGCCTGTGACGGAGGAGGCTGAAGGTGATGAGGAGGAGGGCGTTGGTGCAGACGCCGGCGAGCGCCACCCCGCCGGCCAGACTGATGAGCAGGAAGCGGATGAAGGGATAGGCCTCGTACCAGGCGCACCCGTCCGGATCCGCCGGCGGACGAACCGCCGCCGAGAAACTCCGCCCCGCTTCCTCGACCTCCTCCTCTCCACCCATCACGCCGGCATCTACTCGTAGTACAGTATTGTATGCCTGTCGCTAGTGGCGAAGAAGCAGGTACTATTCGCACCGAGTTTCAGCAGTATCATCGCAGGCTCTGAGTGAACTAAGACAGTATACGATACGATAGGAGGTCTACAAGTCTAAATATTGTATGCACACAACTCAAGCTATGTTAGGCTATGTACACCTATGCGGGTGGGACGAGAAGAAGCAAGAAAAGATGGCGTAAAAAAGAAAAGAAAAGAAAATGACTGACTGACTGGCGTGTCAAAAAGCAATTACTGTATGTCCTCCCGTACACCTGTGTACAGCCGAAGAGCACGAGATCAGGGAAAGAACGAATTCCCTATCTCTCTCGCTCGTTGCCTGCCCCCGCCACTGATACTAACCGGACACGTTAGTAGCTAGTACCAAGAACTAAATCTCTCATGAGAAATCAGGCAAGATTACTGGTCTTACATACGTACCTTTGTCTATTGCGTACCGTGTCGCGACTTTGTCTCTTAGATCAAACCGTATTACCTTACCGTGCACTCGGTACACATATTGTACAAGTATAAGAACAGCCGCAATAATTATGAACACAATATGCGCCCTTTGCGCATATACATAGGAACCTATAGCCCTGTAATTATAAATATACTGAACGTAATATTGTACCTACAAACGCGCATATTTAACCGACAGAACACTGATAGTGGTGGCTTTTCTCGGAAATCGCTGCCTTTTTTCAGTTGACATGACATAGTTGCTTTCTAATTTCTCCATCTCTCGTGTTGTTTCTCTGTGTGGAGCGAACGTGCCATCATACGACGGCACTGTAAACTCTATCTAATCCGTGCTATGATGTGATACCCTGTAATCCAGAGAAAATACCTACATTCCCCTCCGCATAGACACACCGAAAGGAAACGGGCGCTGTCTATGCGCCGCGCGCAAAGTGCGGCACGCGCGCGTAGACAAGTGCGAAAGAAGCGGACTAGACTTTGGCGCGCGTTTCGCAACTGTCTACGCGCGCGCGCTGCACTTTGTACGCGGCGCATAGACAGCGCCCGTTTATTTTCGGTGTGTCTATGCGGAGGGGGATGTAGGTATTTTCTCAGGATTTCATGGTAGACTGCGCTCCTCCTTTGCGAAGCACTTCCCATCGGGATTTCTTCTGACATGATGTGTCACCGGATTATGTAGGGTATGTAGATGCACATTTTGGTTCAAATAGTACTCACCGCGTGTTTTAAGAAAGCTTACACACACAGTGCAACAGTATGAAATATGTACTGTACGTAGGGTAGGTACATACATACATACAGACGTACCAATACTACGTAGTATGTACAGACGGTGGTATGCCTATTTCGCTATGGAGGGTACTATGAATACTTACGTATGTACAGTAGGTAACACTTTACTAGTAGCTAGTATACAGATGAAACTTACGACTAGCTGACACAATGCTACATTAGCTTTCAAGAAATGTATTGTATTTCTTGTCTGCACGCATATCACAGTGCAGTTGCACTACCATTCATCATGGACTGACATTGCATAGTACCCGGATAGCTTTTATTATCTGAAGTGGAGGAATTGCAGGAGATCTCTGCGCAGATGGAGATTGAAGGCGGCGTAGATGGGGAATCGCAGGAAGCTGCTGAGCATGAAGAGGAAGCTGATGACGTCAGCGGAGGCCGTGTAGAAGGCCGTTTCCGACCCGTCCGCATGCCACAACACTGGTGCGCTTCAGACGTGAACTCCGAATTCGGAGCCCTGACTATGCTTCAACATGTACAAAATCTCGGAGTTCGCACCGAACTCGCTCCGTTTTCCAAACGTGTTGCTTGTGAACAACCGAGTTTTGTTATTCGATGACGCACGAGTAATTATTGACGTTCGTTTTGGTTCAAAACGAAGTCTTTCCCAACTCGGAGCGAACTCGCTCGGAGCACGTCTGAAGCGCACCAGTGAGTACCAGAGGTGCAGCCGCTCCAGGGTGCTGATGAACACGTGGAGACTGTTGCAGATCAGATGACTGCACACCACCACCACCATGGTGAGAGTGGCGGCCTTGCGTCGCTTGCGCGTCTGCTGCTCTTGCCAAGACTCCAGAAATCCCTCCGCCTCCTCCTCCTCCTCTCTTCCTCCTCCGTCCTCCACCAACACACTGCCACCACTACCACTACCACCCTGCGTCACAGAAGACCACCAGCATTCACTCATTTGTAGCCGACTGCTCTGTGGCTAATAAGCCTTTGGATAACGTAGGTGTGTACATACAATCAAAAATATATAATTCTGCTTAGGGGAAGAATGGACGACGTATACATAGTTCTACTAGTTCTACGTATAATTCCGAGAGCGCGCGCTCTAGGCGTACGAATAAAAATTTACAAAGTGGCGTTTTTGGTAGTTGATAAATACTGCATGGTTCAGCTAGGTACACGTTGAGATGACGCACGCTCTTATCAGGAGAGGCGAATACTGTCATACTTGGTTGACAATGGCTTTGATTCCATGCAAGAGAAAGGTGGGTTGTTGACTATCAGGTGCACCGGGTTGTTTGGTCAATCCTTGAACGATGAGGACGTTGAGGATGATGAGGAGGATGAAAGGCGCGAAAACCTGGATGGCCGTCATTGCGTAGAAGTCGTAGATGTGATAGAGATGGAGGGAGTGGAGTTGGGTGGGTGTGATCTGAATGGAACCGAACACGTCGGTGCAGTTGGGATAGAAGGCCAGACTCAGGTCGAACCATCCAGGAAGCTTGAGCAGAACGGCAGCGCCCACGATAGACACCAGAATGCTGGAGCCACTGCAGCAGCTGGAGACAGTGCAGAGCTGGAGCTTTTCGTACTGCAGCATGAGTCGCTCGCAGGTGGCAGCGATCATGGTGTAGGGAATAGCCAGTTGCACAGTGCGACTGACGCAGTACAGCGGAATTGTGTAGTGATTCCACGCGAGGAAGAGGAATTCGCTGTGAAAATACAGAGCGAAAGCGTCCACAGTAGCCGGCGGATTCAGTACCTACAGTCCTGCACTGGATGGATAGTGCACTCGTCATGTTCGCAGTCGCACATTGCCGGACGTCTACTGAACCGACTTCAACTTACTGGCCTATGTACGTAGGTAGGGTTTAGGGCTACGTGGTTACGTACTCACGTGGTCCTTACATACCTATAGGTACAGTACAAGTACGTACGTACTGCACATCAATCACTGTACATACCTACATGCGTTCACCATTAGGTGATGTAAAGTGCAGTGCGGCACTGAATCCGACAGCGAGTGAAGAGAAGAAGGTAATTGAGACAGATGGTTGCATCCAGAATGGATAAGAGGGCCAAGAATATGGACGGAGAAGGCGAATGGATGCTGAGGAATCTTCTGCAGAGGAAATAGACGAGTAGGACGACGTTGAAGCAGAGACCAACGACCGCCAGCACAGATGCGCAGCTGACCAACAGGAAGCGACTGGTGCTGTACGGCACGGAATGCGCACACGCTCCGTCTTCGTCTCCCTCCGCGCTCAAGTTGCCAGTCGAGGACATGACCATTATTGATACTAGAGATGTACCTAACAGGGCGAAATTCTTCAAAGTGCCGGAGCCGGAGCCGGATCTGAAAAATTGCCTTGGCCGGAGCCGGGTCCAAGTCAAGAAAATAATGCTGTAGTAAACTGTAGTAAAATGCTATATTTATTGCTGCTGAAATGCATGATAAAGTACAATTATGGACAAATTGACTCAAAATACGGTTGCCTGACAGCTGCAAAACAGTCTCATGCAAAACTATTGCAATAATTTTTGATGAATTTAGATCGGAAAAACCTCGATTTTTTTCAATGACAGTCAGCAATACATAGCGTGAAAATTGTAGACCCTGGATACGGTATCGGATCCACCTTAAAAATTTTACCGGAGCCGGATCCAAAAAATGCCGGGATATAGTGGAGCCGGAGCCCCTGCTACATTTCTAATTGGTACTACATACTGTATGTATTCCGATCCGAAGCCTGGCGTATCTGGCTCGTAGCGCAGAGTACGGTATGATACTTTTATCACTGCAAATCAATTGATACAAATAGCGGCACGCGGATTGCATCAAAGGACGCCAGTTCTACACTGCTAAATGATGATGTTTTCATCCCAAGGCATAAACTCGAGAAAAAGGCGCCCATCTGAAGATCCCTTTTTCTTAGAGAATTATTTGATTTATGAAGTGAGCAGTTGTTTGACAAAGCGCCGCTTGCCTTGCGTGCCGCAAGCATAAAATAGAGCTATCATTTCTGCGGATCTTTTTGACAACTTTCAGCGGTTTATGTTTCGATCTTCATTCTGTGCCGAGCATACGCATAGTACCTAGCACTTAGAAGAAAATAGAATCCTCGTCGAACGGAGTGAGTGGAACGAGAGACCAAAAAGAGACTACGTAACAAACAAAGAATAAATATTTATGGTAATACCAAAAATATTCATAAATTATTCACGCAACAAAAGTGCTGGGTGATCTGTGGCTGGCTATCGCCATCGGAGAATTGGGAGAGAGAAAAGGATCGGAGAAATGTTCTCATGATAAGACAGATAAGGCTATACTAAGACAGATAAGGCTTTACATACATACACTATATTGATAATAATCAATCATGCATTGGGGCTATCTGCACAGAAACAAAAAAGGCAGAATATGATGGGAGAGAGGCCAGGCCACTCAACGTGAACGAAGATCCACTCAAAAAATTGTACAAAAATTCGATTTCCTATTGTCTGCAAATAGCAGAATATCAATGAGCTAAGTACAGCTTCTTTATGCTGATGGGATCGTAGAGCAGAATTATGAGAGTGAATGCACTTCTCACGTATGCTGTACGTACTTTACATGACGGTACGTTACGCACTATTGTACATACGTACGCCATGCTATCGGCAGAATTGTATAATGCATTTTAAAATGTAGGGTACAATGGGGTAAACCCGGCCATGGGGAAATCCGGCAACCTCTAAGTACGTTTGAAAGTACATAGTACGCATTGCTTTTGATTGGGTCAGTCGCACTGCGATGGAAGAACAAGGCTTCATGAAGGATTTTGCCGATGCTAAAGGCACGAAAGAGTGTACGTACATAACGCTTCGGGTTTTCATCAATAGCTGGGAGAAGCTGACACCAGCCACAGAGCTTCCTTTGTCCTCATGATAACAGCAGGGGTCAAAAAGAATTGTCACGAAATTGGCACAGGCGACAGGCGCAGCTAACAAGGCTTTAGCTGCACAAGAAAGTGTCATCCAAGAGAAAGACTCTACGTGTACGTACATATTACTTTATGTACTGTAGAAGAAAAGAAGGACACACCATGACAGCCAATTCCGAACAACAATGGCATTCGGTCGCCATTGTCGATTGTCATCGAACAATGATGTACACACGCATACTACGTACATAGGTACGTATGTAATGCAGTACATAGTTTTGTAATTTATTAGTAAGTATACGTATACACACACAGTGTATTTATTTGTACATGTACACGTACAATACAATAAAATATATTACGGACGAGAAAAAAGAGAAATATTCACAAACATAACAGGCAGGGGTCTTGATGGTTGGTTAAGCAGGCCAAAACTCCTGCATGGCCACGACGCTGTTCCAACGAATTCGCTGGTGCATCTGGCGATAGAGCTGGGGATGGTTCTACAGGGTGTTTCCTTTGGATAATGTCGTTTGGGGTCCATAACTTGGGAACTTATCTATGTATGCCATAACGGGTGTTGTTAAAGGCCGTACGGAGGAGACTGTGGGAGTTTCACCTACAGCCGACCCTGTGGGGTGCGGTCTCGCAAAAAAAAAGAATATGCCAAGCCTTGTGTACAAAATTTCGTTCCAAAACTCTAATCTAAACTTTAGATATTGGTGCCTCAAGTTATGGACCACGAAAGTCACAAGTTTTTGAATCGCAAGTCTGTATTCAGACAATTAGTGGCATTTTCATATCCAAAGGAAACAGCCTGTAGCAGCGCTCCTCCACCTCATCGATGAACACGAGGGCTTGGCGATGGACGAACTGGAGGAGAGAGCGACAGGCCGCCGGACCACGCACGAACACGAAGTCGCCACTGTCCAGCTGCAGACTCAGCGCGTGCAGGAGACCAGCGGCCGCCTCCGCACTCTCCGCGTACACCGGGTTGATCTGCCAGTACTCCGGCCACCGACGCATCACACCCCATCCCAGCAGCTTATCACTCTGGCGCTCTCACACCCAAGCTCCTTCTGCCAGCTATCACTACAGTACGTTTGCTTCATCCACTATTATTTAAAGTAAAGTTAGCGGCCGAAGCTTTGTGCACAAATAAATCATTTTTCCGGCCTGAAGACCTTAACACGTGATGGTGACAGTGCACGACATGATGGCATGGCACAAGTACACCACGTACGTACACACACGTAATTACGTACGTGTACACAGCGCAAAGTAACCACATAACTATGTATGTAGCATTAGCATACCGTACTGTACGGTATGTACTGTACTGTAGCTGGCAGAGAAGCCTAAAGCGACAAAGGAAAAGCCGTGGATACTTCCGCGCTTGGGGAAGCACCATTTCTTCAAGAAAGAAGCTCGATGGAGAAGGCCGTCGAAGAGACGTCTATCATATTCGACGACGGATGCGAAATGCCGATCTTCGCTCATCGGCTCAATTCTACAGGCTTCTTGCCACTGAGCAGGCGCAGATTTCTCCTGAATGCGACCGTAGAATCCTAGGGATTTTCCCGCGAATATTTGACCGGGAAAGCGAAGCAGAGAATCCGGTGTCTGATCGCCGAGACATCGAAAATCAGACTTGTCCATGGCTGAAGAAACACGGGTCGGGAAAGGAAGCAGGTGAACCAAGGACATGCATTGCATATTCAAATGCAATAGTCCTTGGTTGAACTACACGACAAGGATATAGCGAAAATTAACGGTCACCAACAGCTTTTCGATATAAGCCAAGAAACGTAATCACCACCGACAAGTTCACTGTTGGTTGCAACGTCAAGTGTACTACATACGGTAGCTGGGAAAAGATTGGAGTGCCCGCCATTTACTTTTGAACATGCGCGTCAACCGTTTTCCCCTTTCGTTGGGATGTACACAGAGTTGGAAGCCCATGTAGACATCGTTCGACAGCTTGTTGTAGGAATCGTATGCCACAATCTCCCCTGAAATCATGTAAAAGACACGTAAGTTCTTATGTTGATACCCGCCAGCATGGTATTGGTTCCTTGCAAAAATGTTTGGACCAGTGGTGCGCTTCCGTTTTTCCAAACGTGCTGCATGTGAACAACCGAGTTTGTAATTTCGAAGACATGTGAGCAATTGACGTTCGTTTCGGTTCAAAACGAAGTCTTTTCGGAGCGAACTCGCTCGGAGCACGTCTGAAGCGCACCAGTTTCATCCTTGACAACGACAATGTAGACAGCTGACTGCCAGTAGATGTGGAAGATTTCTTCGCCACAATGATACCACTCGAAGCGACCCAGCTGCTCAATCGCTGGACGATCTGCCAAGGTGGCATAGCGGGCATGATAACCTGGTACTTGGAAGGAGGCGTTTGGACCCGGAACCCCTGGTGCACTCTTTTCCGCATTATTTTGCTCCTGCTGCATCATGTGCATCACATACAGCAACACGCACGCAGGGGCACAGTAAATACTCCTAAGTAGGTACTCACTCACACAGACTAGTACATTGTGCAGTTGCAGTGTAATACACTTTGTTTACGCAGCTAATAGTTTGTGCAATATTGAACGTTTGCCCCACTTTCAATTCGCTTGCTGCAAGCAGCGAGAAACAAACAAGTGCGCGTTTGCTGTACATGTGACGCTTGTGCCGCGTACGGATACGTGATTTGTGCCGCGTGGCTGTAGTCTGTCCTCTGCTGAGCAGGCTTATTGTTTGAGCAGCTTGGAGCTCCATTTCATTGAGCTATTTATTTATTTACGTGTTGAGCAATAATAACATTGGGCGTACTAGAATGAAGAATCCGGCAAGATACTACTGTATGCAACTTTTGTACATTATTACTAGGAATGTGCCTAATAGTAATTTTTATGCTCATAACGTAATGTACCTACCTGTACAACATTACACATGTACCAACCTGTAATACACTATTACTCATCTCCTAAATCGTACTAGTACACGAAGCGGTGAGGTAGGTACTACACTGATAATGCACCAGAAATTTTCGACATCTTCAAAAATACTGTACGTATCACCTCATATACAAGTTCAGGGTGGAGATACGATACTTATTTCAGCCTTCGTGATTTGAGTCGAGGCTGAAAAGCCCTGTACAAAGCAAAAACGAGAGCTTGAGAAACCCACATAACGTTATCCTCTCACCAGTAAGCTACGTACGTACAACACGTACAAAGGTAACCGTACGACAGGTAAACCGTATAAAGTGGACGTCCGAACAAAGCTGTATGGTCTAAGAAAGCCCTCAAAACCTAGGAAATGTGTACATCCTACTTCGGTCCGGGCGCTGTCTATGCGCCGCGTGTAGACAGTTGCGAAATGCGCGCCAAATTCTAGTCCGCTTCTTTCGCAACTGTCTACGCGTGCGCGCCGTACTTTGCACGCGGCGCATAGACAGCGCCCGATTATTTTCAATGTGTCTTCATCGAAGTAAGATGTAGGAATTTCCTTAGGTTTTCATGGATCAATCTCCTCGTCCGCCGCCGGCGGCACCGAGAAGACAGAGCAAGAAGTAGAAAAGGAGAACAATATCGAGAAAGATCTGGACTGAGGCGAAGACCCACTCATCAGGCTTCAGCTGCACCCGACCACCACCCATCAACAGCTGAATGTCGATGGCCAGAAACTACAACGCAACACAACAACAACAGTGGGGCGCTTCAGACGTCAACTCCTATGTAACGTACTGCATACGTATGTATGGCAATAGCGTCCGAGGTCAGGCCAGCAGTGTACGTAAACCGAGTTCTAGGTATGTCAGGTGAGTTTAGCCAATCTGTCCCCTGACCGACACCTGGTCGTGTGACTAAAAGTCCACAGCAACAGCTATGTCCGAGCGTAGCGGGTTCGATTCCCGTTCGGTCCTATTTCTCTCCCCCTTTTCGGGGTCCGGCTATCGCCATACGGAACGCGGCACGTCACACCTACCTATCTATGCTTCAACTCCGAGTTCGCACCGAACTCGCTCCGTTTTTCCAAAAGTGCTCGTGAACAGCCGAGTTTGTATTGCGTGTAAACAACCGACTGACTTTCGTTTCAGTCCAAGCCGAACTCGGTCCGAACTCGCTCGGAGCTCGTGTGTAGCGGGCCAGTATTGTTTACAAATCACCGTATTTGTTCACACACGGGCAGGAGCCTATAAACAACGTAGGAAACAGCCCCACGCCATCACACACGTTTTTTTCGCTGGAGAAGGCAGGTCGAGCATTTGGAAAGGACACCCATTGAAAATGTCGCCTCATGAGGCAAGAATTACGCTCAGTGATGATACATAACATATAGTAGTATGTGGAGACATACCAGCATCATGACCAGTGATCCAATAATTCCAATCAGGAAGTACAAGAACTGAAAGAAAAAAGGTGGTCGTTAGCTAGTGTAATTTCTGCCCCTCTCTTCAACGGAGAAAACCACACGCACATACGACACGAAAGTACATTTGAAATACCTTTATCCGCCACCAGAAGAAGTGCATGAGTATAGCGAGAATGAGGATGTAGAAAAGAGCGATGCCGAGAATGCAAGCCACAAACAAGCATTTGGAGGAGGTGAAGTCCACCTGACAAAACACAACACAACATCTTCCATCCATCCAGATTCCAGAGAACACGAAAAGTGGCGGAAGACTAGACGACATCAGACGGGACAACTTACTCGTAACGAGCAAATCTGTATTTTGTGCTGAAACAGAGGAACCACAAGTACGGTCGGACTGTACTCGCGTCTGCTAACCAGTCTACCCATGTCCATGTGAGTACTTTTGCTCATACCGAGCATCTTCTCATCTGAACGGTACAGTAGCAGCGACCAACTCGTACTTTCTCGCACCTTGCTCAGTACGAGAAAGTAACAGCTCGTGTGAATGCGCGTGTGCAGTGACGAGATAATGCTCCGTGCCAGTAAAAGTACTCACGCGGTCACACTACTTTAGCGGGTGGGAGTTCTAGTCGGTCCGTACTCATCGGTTCTTATGTTTCAAAACGAAAGATCAATTATGCTCGGAACGAGTAAGTTGTCCTGTCTGCTGTCGTCTACTGTTGCATGGGCATGTCTTTTCATGCAATGTTGACCAAAAAGCCAACTTCCAACTCTTTGACAGTTTTCGCGTTCTCTCTATTACAACGACACACAGGATGGATAATGGATGGGGTCCAGCAGTTCAGTTCTGTACCATAAATTATTGCTATTATGGTTACGGTTCATCTGATGCCAAGGACGTAGTACAGTACATTGTTGCTGTATTATTCCTACCTTTGTCTGGACGGAGAAAATGCTGATGGTAGCCACGCATAGAGCAGTGATACCAATAGCCAGCAGTACAATCTCCACATCATGGTAACAGCTGATCATGGCCATCATGTATGCTATGGCTAGTGTCTACACAGAAAGGCACATTCCTTGCTATCACCCACCCTCATACCAGGAATGCATACTATGATAGGTGGGGGGGGGGGGGGGGGGGGGGGGGGATAAATAAATAGGTGAAGTGTTTCCGTACAAAACATCACAGCGACCAAGTAGGGTCGTACCTGCGGAATCCGCGTTTGCGGATTCCACACCCTTGGAATGCGTTCTTCCACATCCTTGGAAGGCAACTTCCACACCTACGTATTCCGTACGTATGTGGAATCGGTAGGTGTGGAAGATTTTGGACGCGATTGCGGATTCCACAGGTATGGAATCCGTAGGTGTGGAAGTTGCCTTCCAAGGGTACGGAATAGGTACGAGTACGACCCTACTTGCTCGCTGTGATGTTTTGTATGGACACGCTTCACTTATTCATTCCCCCTACCTTTTAAAAATAGTATACATTCCTGCTGATACCTAAAAGGCAAGCAGCGGGGAGTGCAAGGCAATAATTCAGGCCCATCCATCCACTAGGGTCGAACCAGACATCGTCAGCATAGAAGACGGCCTTGTGTTTTTGACCAGCGTATTGTGCTTTTCCAATCAGACGGATAAGAGATGATGGCCCCAATTATAACCTGGCGGCTGGCGCTATGCATTCATTAACTCACGAGTAGGACAAGAGCGATGACGTTGATAGGAAATTTCCTGCGAACTTTCTCCAAGCAGATCAGCGGAATGTAGACTACCAAAAACACCCCACTGCAAGCAAAACACACTGACTCCAACATTCATGGCGCGTTCACCAGACGTTAGTCCGTTCGTCAACCCGTAAGTGTTCGTCCGTCCGTCAACCCATATGGGTGACTGACAGACAGACGGACCGACGTCCATTACGGACGTCTGGTGAACGCGGCATTATGCAGAAAAAACGTGTAAGCTGCATTCCTGAGTGAAAATTAGACACCCACCAAGGTGATGTGAAAATACGTGACGTTGATTGTAGGTAGGAAAAGGCAAGATTGCGGTTTTAGGTGGCTTACAATGATATCCAGTAGATCCACGAATGCCTTTGCACCCATCGCTTCACATCCTTTTGAAAGAGAAACACAGCTATGAGAGCCACCACCACAGCCAACTGAGCACACACCACCGCAAACACCTGCAACACCCACAGTTGCATATTCACGACATGCGTTTCCTTTTACTTACTTTCTCTTCTACACATACATACAGTGCCACATATTTTTGGAAGAAGAGTGCAGTAGCGTACTATGGGGTAAACCCGGACACGGGGGAAAACCCGGACACCTAGTTAGTATATCTCAGCAACCATACGACCGATTGAGACAAGTATCCTATCAATCGCTTCCTTAAACTCTCCTCTTTCAAACGAGCTACTATGTTCATCGTTTGCTGACGCGGCAAGTTCAGGAAAGCTTAGGTGTCCGTCCGGGTTTACCCCACAGTACCCTACACGATGGTTGTTATTGGCCCGCTACAGACGTGCTCCGAGTTTGCTCCGAGCGAGTTCGCTCCGAGATCGCTCCGAATTCGCAGCGAATTCGGAGCCTAATTCGGCTGTTCACACGTAATCATTTTCCCTCCGTACAAACTCGGCGAGTTTTTTCGGTCGTTCACACGTAATATTTTTTGCAGCAATAAAACACGGCGCGCTTCGTTCCACACACGGAGAAAGAGAAAGCATGCAACTTGCCCGTGCCGCGCGCTGTCCGCTGATAGCCACACGCCACACACAAATGAAACAACAAGCGAAGCGCTCCCTCTCTCTGTCTTCGGGAACGGGAAAAGGAGCGAGAAGAGAGCGGACAGCGCAGCGCAATGATAATGATATACTGTGTTTGTTGCGTTCGCCTGCTGCTTGCTGTTCCTTGAACAAAGGAGAGACCTGCGATGACTTCTCTCCTCATATTATGCTTGCGTACATTGCACTGCAGGTTCTGTGCGGTCTATAATGATTATGCTATACGCGCCGCGTCGTAAATTACTGCACTGTTTCCAACTTTTTCGCTCCGAGATTCCTCCGAGAAGGCTCCGAGATGGCTTCGAGAAGGCTCCGAATTCGGAGGAAACTCGGTGGTTCACACGTCTCCGAGTTTGAAACTTGGCAGTTCACACGGACGTTTGGAAAAACGGAGCGAGTTCGGAGCAAACTCGGAGGATTTACATGTTGAAGCATAGTCAGGGCTCCGAATTCGGAGTTCACGTCTGTGGCGGGCCATTGTTACCTTTCGAATGAAGATGCGTCGAGTATTCGGATCTGAGAAGTGAAGGATGACGACGACTCTTTCGGTGGAGCTGCTGCTGCTGCTGCTGCTACTGTGGTAGTAGTGGGCGCCGCCGAAATGAGTGCGAGGCGGCGGAAGAGCGGGCGCCTGCACGGTGTCGATGGCAGCAGCAGAAGAGCCCACCATCGGAGCCTGAGGAGGCCTACAACAGTCGCTCCACCGAGAGAGACAGACAGACAGAGAGGGCGCACTTTTGCTTGCAGTTGAGGCTGAATTGAAGAATGGTATCGCCCCATTATTATAATGGGTACACAATAATGGGATCGTAAAACCCAATAAAATGGGTACCCAATATAATGGAAAACGAAAAAGCATTAGAATGGGGGGGGGGGGGAAATATGTGCCAGGGATTGTCTCCTTCGTTCACACTGTGTGCTCAATTCTTCCCCTAAGCCCAATGATATATTTTTGCCCGAACCTAGCAGGGAGGGTAATTGCTTGCGAGCTTATAAAAATAGATATACAGTAGACGATATGCGGTAACACGATTGGGTTGGTCGATAGCGACCCGCGGTATTTAGTGAAACTTTGGATCGGTGTCTGCACGGTCGTCGACACTGTTCAATCAACTGGAAGCGTCAAAAGAGCGAGTGAAAAGAAGAACTGACAACAAAATGACGACGACCCCGCAGACACCGATCCAAACATTCACTAAATACCGCGCGGGGTCGCTATCGACCAACCCAATCGCCTTACTGCATATCGTGAATATTTGCTGGGATTGGGATTCCCCGTCGCCCCTCCTAATTTCTTCGGTCCGTGCGACCTTCTCTGCGCCTTCTGGGCGGACCGACGATAGTGTCAACTTGTACTGGGCGTGGCATTGTGTCCACTGGTTCCTTCATCTTCTACTTCAACCCGTAGGAATATTCTCACCAGCACAGAAACCGACCATACATAGGCGAGACAAACAACGAGAATGACACAGCGGAAATAATACCTTACTCTCTCGTACATACAAACGGTGAAAAAGGGCAAATAACGGTTGTATTTTTGATTCAGTCACAGGGCGTGATGCGTGGGTGCGGTTATAAGCCAATCAGCACGCGTGACACCCTTCGCTTACGCCGGAGTTTCGCGGCATGTCACGACACACACACGCCGCGTTCAGCAGACGTCCGTAACGGACGTCGTCCGTTCGTAAATCCGTAACGGACGTATCTAAAGTCGTCCCAGCCGCGTTCTGCCGTGTGTTACAAATATCTCCGGATCCAGCCATCGTAGAGCAAAGCGGTTAAAAATCTCTCGATAACTTTTAGCGGGATTGAAAATAAAAAAAACCGCATGCGTCTACGAGCCCTCTGTGTCGAGAAATCGCCAAATTCCTTAAGTATGAAAAATGTACTAAAAAGGTACACTTTTTCCGATTATTCCACATAAATGAACAATGCCGCAAAAACTTTTTTATTAAAAGTAGCCTACCCTATGTAAAATTTGGTGTAGATTTCAAAAATAGTATCGGTGTTTCAAAAAAATTTAACCCCTAGTATATAATTTTGCAAAATTTGTATATTTTGACAATTTTTGGGTAGGGGTTAAATTTTTTGGATCAACGATACTATTTCTGAAATCTACGCCAAATTTTACATAGGATAGGCTACGCCTACTTTGATGAAAAAGTTTTGGCGGCATTGTTCGTTTATGTTGAATAATCGAAAAAAGTGGACATTTTTCATACAGTACTTAAGGAATTTGGCGATTTCTCGACATAGAGGGCACGTAGACGCATGCGGTTTTTTTTATTTTCAATCCCGCTAAAAGTTATCGAGAGATTTTTAACCGCTTTGCTCTACGATGGCTGGATCCGGAGATATTTATAACACACCGCAGAACGCGGCTGGGACAACTTTAGGAGACACCGCAAACAATCATATAGGCCTACTCCTAGATACATCCATTACGGATTTACGGACGGACGACGTGCGTTACGGACGTCTGGTGAACGCGGCAACATCACGGCCTTGGACTGCAAATGCAATGTAATGCGCTTCGAGCGATCTCTCTCTGGTCGCTCGGACACAGGAGCTAACGTCCTACGTCGGTCAACAGGTATGTTGCTGTTCGTTGCACACAATCACGTCGTTCTCTCTCACCATTGCAGCATTCGAAGCGAAGATGTGTGCAGTCTTCTTCATAGCTCGGATCGATGAGCCAGTTCGACTGTGATACAAGCCGTCACTCTGTATCACCAGTTGAACCAACGCACCGCTGGAGAAACCACCACTATTCATTGCAAATAGAGGAGAACTGAACTCAATACACGTACATTACGATCACTTTGTTTAAACAGCAAAAATACATCATGGGACTGGGAAGAATGGCTGGCATAGCGTAGTGTAAACAAAACAGGCATATCTGCCATAGTGATCGCTAGTGATCGATCTCTGCATCTCCACTCTTAGTGCTGGGAGGTCAACTAAACCCCGATGGAGATGGAAGGTGATGGATTTTCAGAAAACTTTTTGCACCAGCAGATAGTCCCTGCAAGGCTCTTTCCAAATGCCCAAGCCTACTTTGTTCGTCCCCATCTGCCATAGTGATCGCTAGTGATCGATCTCTGCATCTCCACTCTTAGTGCTGGGAGGTCAACTAAACCCCAATGGAGATGGAAGGTGATGGATTTTCAGAAAACTTGTTGCACCAGCAGATAGTCCCTGCAAGGCTCTTTCCAAATGCCTACTTTGTTCGTCCCCATCTGCCATAGTGATCGCTAATGATCGATCTCTGCATCTCCACTCTTAGTGCTGGGAGGTCAACTAAACCCCAATGGAGATGGTGGAAGGTGATGGATTTTCAGAAAACTTTTTGCACCAGCAGATAGTCCCTGCAAGGCTCTTTCCAAATGCCTACTTTGTTCGTCCCCATCTGCCATAGTGATCACTAGTGATCGATCTCTGCATCTCCACTCTTAGTGCTGGGAGGTCAACTAAACCCCAATGGAGATGGTGGAAGGTGATGGATTTTCAGAAAACTTTTTGCACCAGCAGATAGTCCCTGCAAGGCTCTTTCCAAATGCCTACTTTGTTCGTCCCCATCTGCCATAGTGATCGCTAGTGATCGATCTCTGCATCTCCACTCTTAGTGCTGGGAGGTCAACTAAACCCCAATGGAGATGGTGGAAGGTGATGGATTTTCAGAAAACTTTTTGCACCAGCAGATAGTCCCTGCAAGGCTCTTTCCAAATGCCTACTTTGTTTGTCCCCATCTGCCATAGTGATCGCTAGTGATCGATCTCTGCATCTCCACTCTTAGTGCTGGGAGGTCAACTAAACCCGATGGAGATGGAAGGTGATGGATTTTCAGAAAACTTTTTGCACCACCAGATAGTCCCTGCAAGGCTCTTTCCAAATGCCTACTTTGTTCGTCCCCATCTGCCATAGTGATCGCTAGTGATCGATCTCTGCATCTCCACTCTTAGTGCTGGGAGGTCAACTAAACCCCGATGGAGATGGAAGGTGATGGATTTTCAGAAAACTTTTTGCACCAGCAGATAGTCCCTGCAAGGCTCTTTCCAAATGCCTACTTTGTTCGTCCCCATCTGCCATAGTGATCGCTAGTGATCGATCTCTGCATCTCCACTCTTAGTGCTGGGAGGTCAACTAAACCCCAATGGAGATGGTGGAAGGTGATGGATTTTCAGAAAACCTGTTGCACCAGCAGATAGTCCCTGCAAGGCTCTTTCCAAATGCCTACTTTGTTCGTCCCCATCTGCCATAGTGATCGCTAGTGATCGATCTCTGCATCTCCACTCTAGTGCTGGGAGGTCAACTACCCCAATGGAGATGGTGGAAGGTGATAGATTTTCAGAAAACTTTTTGCACCACCAGATAGTCCCTACAAGGCTCTTTCCAAATGCCTACTTTGTTCGTCCCCATCTGCCATAGTGATCGCTAGTGATCGATCTCTGCATCTCCACTCTAGTGCTGGGAGGTCAACTACCCCAATGGAGATGGTGGAAGGTGATGGATTTTCAGAAAACTTTTTGCACCAGCAGATAGTCCCTGCAAGGCTCTTTCCAAATGCCTACTTTGTTCGTCCCCATCTGCCATAGTGATCGCTAGTGATCGATCTCTGCATCTCCACTCTTAGTGCTGGGAGGTCAACTAAACCCCGATGGAGATGGAAGGTGATGGATTTTCAGAAAACTTTTTGCACCAGCAGATAGTCCCTGCAAGGCTCTTTCCAAATGCCTACTTTGTTCGTCCCCATCTGCCATAGTGATCGCTAGTGATCGATCTCTGCATCTCCACTCTTGTGCTGGGAGGTCAACTACCCCAATGGAGATGGTGGAAGGTGATGGATTTTCAGAAAACTTGTTGCACCAGCAGATAGTCCCTGCAAGGCTCATTCCAAATGCCTACTTTGTTTGTCCCCATCTGCCATAGTGATCGCTAGTGATCGATCTCTGCATCTCCACTCTTAGTGCAGGGAGGTCAACTAAACCCCACTGGAGATGGAAGGTGATAGATTTTCAGAAAACTTTTTGCACCACCAGATAGTCCCTACAAGGCTCTTTCCAAATGCCTACTTTGTTCGTCCCCATCTGCCATAGTGATCGCTAGTGATCGATCTCTGCATCTCCACTCTAGTGCTGGGAGGTCAACTACCCCAATGGAGATGGTGGAAGGTGATGGATTTTCAGAAAACTTGTTGCACCAGCAGATAGTCCCTGCAAGGCTCATTCCAAATGCCTACTTTGTTTGTCCCCATCTGCCATAGTGATCGCTAGTGATCGATCTCTGCATCTCCACTCTTAGTGCAGGGAGGTCAACTAAACCCCACTGGAGATGGAAGGTGATAGATTTTCAGAAAACTTTTTGCACCACCAGATAGTCCCTACAAGGCTCTTTCCGAATGCCGACTTGGTTTGTCCCCATCTCCCATAGTGATCGCTAGTGATCGATCTTTGCATCTTACTAAAAGCTATGTAGTGTGTACTGGAAGATCATCAAAGTCCCACTTGAGATGGAAGGTGAGTGATCATGGATTATACGAAAAATTTTTCCTCCAGCAGATACCCCCTACAAGGCTCTTTCCAAATGCCTACTTTAGACAGTAGCGCGCTACACACGTGGTGAGTAAACTCACGGTGAATTCCCCATAAGTATGTGATGAAGCATAGGGAGGCCGGTGAATTCACCGGGAGTTGAAACTCACCACATGTGTAGCCCACTAGTGATTGCCCAATTGTTTACACTACGTCAGCCATTTTTTCCTGAGCCCCATGATATATTTTTGTTGTGTACAACAAACGTATGTACTCTCTGTCTGTCTCTCTACTCTGCAATTGTAGTCTTTCGTCCGTCGAATAATAATGGCCAATGCATGCGTATGCGAACACTGAGAGGATGCAGTGGCTGTGTTGGAGGCCTAACGGGTGCCATAGCTCTCTATGCTGACATGCTAAGGCACGAGCTAGACCCGCAACACATGTACACCACACCACTTGTTCTTGCACAGAGTGCTCAACAAGATGAGAGCATTGCGCATGCATACGACATTCCTAAAGAATAGCTGAAATGAAAAGAAACTGGCATAGTTCAACCTCACCTCAACCAATGCATAGAACAGGCAAGCAGCAAGAAGAGAGTGAGAGGAACAAAGCAGAGTGTGTGATCTAGTCTTGACACAGCAAGCATAACAAGACTATGACTACACACCCCGTTCTGTCTCAGACTCAGTCCATTTGATTGACACTTGCTAGTTATACTACTGTTGGGGACTGAGGTAAACCCGGACAACTAAGCTTTTCTAAACTTGCCGCTTCAGCAAAATGATGATATGGTAACGCATTTGAAAGAGGAGAATTCAAGGAACCGATTGGTAGAATACTTTGTCCCAATCGGTCATATGGTTGCTGAGATTTACTACTATGAAGGTGTCCGGGTTTACCCCACAGTACCCTAATAGCTTTAGTTTGTACAAATCGTACAGGCACAGCATTACAAGAAATACACACGCGCTCCTACAACGTATGAATGCCACATGAGGCACAACAACGCGAAGTCGGTCCACCGAGAGAACGCGCAGATTTTAGAAGTCGCGCAAGTTTTCTTCGCGTGGAATCCACGGAGACAAATGTGGTCCATGTAATTTCGTCTATTTTACGCAAAAAGGTCTTCCACGACTCGCAAATCACACTCTCTCAGTAGACGGAGCAGAGCTACATCATACAATTACCACTGGTGCGCTACACACGTGAACTCCGAATACGAAGCGCTGACATGCTTCAACATGTAAAATATTCGAGTTCGCACCGAGAACTCGCTCCGTTTTTCCAAAATAAAGTGCATGTGAACAGCCGAATTTGTATTTCGGAGACGTTGTTGTGAACCGACTTTCGTTTCGGTTCGAACTGAATTCACTCCAAGCTCGGTAAGAACTCGCTCGGAGCTCGTGTGTAGCGGGCCATTGACACAAGGGACAGAACACAACAATACATTACCGGTACCGTAATACGATGAAACATGGATTCCATTCCAGAGCAAGCTTGAATATTACTTTATTCCACTGTGATGTCAGCCATACGTACAATAACAAAATAAGTGTTTCAGGCAAGCGGATGGACCTTACGAGTGCGAGCACAAAGTCGACGGTCAGTCAGAGATGAATACAGTCCTCCTCGTACTTTCTTTCTTCTTGTTTTCCTGATAGATTAGTAGATAGAGGTAAGTAGTCATGGCGCGTTCACCAGACGTCCGTTACGTCCGTCCGTCCGTTCGTCAACCAATAAGTGTTCATCTGTCCGTTCCGTTCGTCAACCCATATGAGTTGACGGATGGACGGACGTCCGTTACGGACGTTACGGACGTCTGGTGAACGCGCCATCAGTCAGTGAGAAGGAACGGTGATAATAGAACAGAACATCTTGCTTTTGAATCTCATGATCAGATGGGATCAAATTTCGAATGTTGAATTGAGTCAAATCGAATCAATATTTTTATTTTCTATTATTTTATTTATTTTTTATTATTTTCAAATTTCGCGCCGCGTCCAAGGTTGCCAGGTCTCAAAATGCCTCATTACTGTGGCGCTCAGAGTTCATTACTACGCAAAACCCATGTTGCAATTTTGACACTGCAAAAGCGACAATTGAAGCCAAAACCAAGGATTTGGAGTAACAGGATGGGTAGCTCTGAAGAAAATGCCGCAAACGAAGTTGCTGTCAAATTATGCTGCATTTAGCACGACGACCGCGAAACAGGGCAAAGCCATGGCTACCGGGGTCCCGTACAAACAAATACTCGAAATCGATTTTTAAAGATTTTTGGGACAAAAAATTTTTCCGAAAATGACGTCATTTCACAGAGATCCAGGCCGTTTTCCGCCGAAGAAGCCAAAAGGGCGAATCCAGCGTCTTCCATGGGCCTATATCTCGACAATGACGTTGAGGCAGAAAGTTGGCACCATAGTGAAACCTACCCGGCAAAGCATTCCCCCCTCTCCCCCCATGCCACTCGCAGACCTCTAGTTAAAGCCTACCACGTTTATTGAACCACACCCTCTTTTCTTTATCAAAAATTTCACTCAACATTAAATTTATTTTTCCTTTGATATGAGACCACCATTACATCGGGCGCCTGATTGAGCGGATTCCGACTATGCGACTGGTGTCACAAAATTCGGAATTATTTACGGAGTTATCGGGGCTCCAAAATGGCACTACTTTTCCAAAAAACGCGATTTTTATCGATTCTAAATCCATAAGGGGTTAAATTTTTAAACACATTTTTCTGACCTAATTTTATGCGTAGAATCCGAATTTGAATCTTGATTTTTTCATATTCCGCATTTAAGGCCTTATTTTTACGATTTGACGTCTGAAAAAGTAGAAAATGGCAAAAAATAAGGCCTAAAATGTGGGAAAATGAAAAAATGAAGTTCAAATTCTGATTCTACGCATAAAATTTGGTCAGAAAAAGTAGTATAAAAATTTAACCCCTTATGGATTTAGAATCGATAAAAATCGCGTATTTTGGAAAGTAGGGCCATTTTGGAGGCCCATAACTCCATAAGTAATGCAAATTTTGAAGACACCAGTGACATATTAGGAATGAGCTAGATTAGGCGCATCTAATGGTGGTCTGATATCAAAGGAAAGATAAATTTAAGGTTGGTGAATTTTGATAAAAGAAAAGATATGGTTCAATAATCGTGTTAGGCGTTAACTAGAGGTCTGCCAGTGGTATGGGGTGAAAGAGGGAATCTTACGGGTAGGTTTCTACTATGGGGCCGCCAACTTTCTGCCTCAACGTCATTGTGCGAGATAGGCCCCTGAAGGTGCTGGATTTGCCCTTTTTTGGCCTCTTTGGCTGAAAACGGCCTGGATCTCTGGGAAATGACGTCATTTTTGGGAAAAATTTTTTGTCCCCGAAAATCTTTGATCGATTTCGAGTATTTGTTTGTATGGGACCACGGACCCATGGCTTCGCCCTGTTTCGCTGTCGTCGTGCTAATTGCAGCATAATTTGACAGCAACTTTGTTTGCGGCATTTTCTTCAGAGCTACCCATCCTGTTACTCCCAATCCTTGCCAAAACCCAGCTAAAAGAATGCAGAAGACGTACTGAATTATGAAAAGATTGATTCAGAGTGCAAAATGGCAAAAATATGGCCGATTTTCTTCAGAAAATAATGTGTGAGAAAGGGAAATGTGAGAAAATTTTTGAAATTTGTACCTCAAAATAGCCTACAAACACACTTCTGAAAGTTTTTCCCATATTAGCAGGTCAACACCAACTATGACTACATTATTACTACAGTTACTACGCCCCTAAGGTAGGTACCTACATAAAGTCAAAAATTACTACTTGTAGTAAAAGATATTACTACACCTGGCAAACTTGGCC
>JASAMW010004857.1:0-22977 GCA_030247985.1 Epsilonema sp. ZAB3_2
TACTTTGGTCACTAATGCAAAATGCCCTTTTATATAGCCCCCCTTTTGTATAGCCCCCTCTCGAATATAGCCCCCCTAATCGGGGCTTACCGATCATAGAGCCCCAGGGGGCTATACACCGAAACATTACAGTATGTACCGCTTCCGTCCTTCCTTGTCAAAACTTACGTCTTTCCCAAACAAAGTGGACATCTTCGTTCTGATTACAAATATCGTAGTGGAGCAATTGAGTCGTGTTGCGCCGAAACAGACACTTCTTGGAACTGTCATACACTTCTCCCTGAAAACATGTGTAAGTTCAATAAAACTTTTTGCGACAGGAAGAGACAAAAAATATAATGTGCGTATGTCATACTGGATCCAGAAACTTTGGCGGATCGTCTCTCAATTCGTCGAAAAAAACTTCAGCGGTTTTGGGCTGAGCGCAAAACCAGAAGTGAATGCTGCCATCGCCGTTAGCTTCTGTCAACGCGGTCATAATGTCCTTTTCGTAAGTCTATGACAAAAGTAAAAAGTAGCCTTCAGTTTGAGATGAAAATTGCCCTGCTATGTATGCACTGGAGCTTTATCAAAGATCGATTGATTTTCGATAGAACCATGCAAAAAAAGCATTAAAGATAAGCAGATAAAGCATTTTATTATAGTCTGGCCAGAGAGAGTTGGCTATGGGACTCAAGTCGTACTGTGTAGTTTGCATGTACTTCTGCTAAATAGGAGTACACGACGCACGGACAGAAATTCGCAATTGTGAATCTATTTTACGCAACGCGTCTTGAATGCCATAGCCATTCTTACTGTCCAGACGTGTCACTCTACTGTACCTGTAATAAATAGCTCTGCAGAGCATCGTAGGTATCATTGTCGAGCACATGGAGGAGATGGCCTCCGATATTTTGGCAATGAACCTCAGCAAACGCGTAGGTTTGCACGCCCGTTGGCCTGTACATTTCGTAGCAATGCCCATTGTACAAGACACCGGCGCAGGTGCAAGCGTATGCCGCCAAAACGCCGGTTGGAAGACTTGCCAAAAATGCCAGAAACACCAGTAATGCTTTAGCGAGCCAGGAGTCCATGCTTAAAGGTGGGTTTTTAGCACGTTCAGTAAACATACGAAGTGTAGTGTAGTGTAATACAGTACCGCCTAGCAAGAACCTTTTCTTGCATCAGTGACGTCTTCGAAACTGGGAATACATATTAATTTTGGCGAACGTGTCCGTCGTATCATTTCATGCCAGTGCTGCAGGCTTTTGTTTTGGCTACATCACAAAATCCGGGGGTAGTTGTTTATTCTTTATGGGGTGGTTGTATAGCAAGCCAAATGGCTTATCCCTACTGTTATCGCTGTCATCAAACTTTGTCGCCATGCCGACCCTGGTGTCCATAGCAGATGTGATTGCTATTGGTAATGAAAGCAACTAATATGCATGCATCAAAGCAGTCGTCTGCTGGTGATGTGTGATAATGGGCTACTGTCGTATGGAAACGAGGTGATATAGGGTCCACAACAAAGCCTGAGATCCGTAACAACAGGGGCTGTAACCGTACATGTACTTGGATTCATTCAATCTATCACTTTTTGACACGTCTGAAGCAAGGACTCCATGGTCTGATGCGTCTATCACGCACTCCAATGTAACGCGTATGTACGTACGGTATATGTACAATATCATGCATAGTACAGTACTATCAATAATATATTTTGGTACAATCTTTGTTGCACAAACGACATTACATTATATTCGGATATGTACAGAAGTAAGCGTAGGCTTGCACAAGTAGGGACTAACCACTACTGACTTAGGCTTGCACTGCAGCAAAGCAGACCAAGATTGGAGCAACTTTGTCTCAGAAAGAGAAAATTGGCAGTATTGGTCAGCTCAGCACATACATAGTACGTACTTGCACATCAAACAGAACGTATACATGATAAGAAACATTCACGTCTGTATAGAAGTCTAGCGAAAAGTAAAACAAAAAAACCAACTGAGTCTACCCGTATCATTCTACGTATTCTACGTAGCTAACGTTTGGTACACATCACATAGACACATAACATATTAATTAAAGCTACCACCAAACCGAAAACAACGGCGCTACTGGCACTTGAAAATTTAGACCATAAAGCCAAGCAGAGAGAGACAACCCTGATTTTAATTGACGGGCAGGATAAGGCATTATGCTCTGCTCATTATTTATTTTATGTGGCTTGCTTACATACTATATGTAGGTATGTAATGTACGTAGATGTAGAAGAAACCGAAGCTATGCAACGCTACTGTAGGTATAACTACCTATGTCCAAAGGTCACTAGCACCGCAAGCATAAAGTTTGGATTGGAGCAATATGGCTGCACCACGGGTACAATTTGCTGAGACTCGTATGGGCGTTGTTGAAGTGGTCGCGCAACAATCACATCTTCACAACTCTTTCTTGGGCTTCTTACTCCCCTTCTTGGGCGGCTCCGGCTCCGGTTCATCATCTTCTACAAATATCGACAAGAAATTTTCAAAGTAAAAATATTTGTCGCCAAATGCGATAAGCGACAAGAAGCTTATGATTTTTGACAGCATGGATGAATGACTTTATTGCTAAGAATAGCCTATGTTTTGTATGTACTGTACATAGACAAGTCAGGTCGCAAGAATACCTGGCACCACATACCCTAAAGCTGACATAAATTATGGCAAAAGACAATCAGACTATGTTTAGACCATGCTGACATTACTGGTAATACTCGTAAACCTATGTCACGCTGTCACTTACAAACATAGTAATGTTCAACCTCACAGCCTACGGCAACCGTGTATGTATGATTTCACAGTATGTAATACGTGGTAATACTAACGTACAGTACAACCAAAACCAAGAACAATAACCACTATATTATTCTTGGTACAGTACAAAGGAAAGGCTCACCGGTGTCCTTGTACGTACAGTATATACAAACAATAATTCACACGTTTTTGGCTCAAAATCTGACATTCCAACTGGCTAAGAATCGACGCATTTCCGGCGACAAACGTCGCTTCAACAAATCTCGATAATCATCAATCACCGGACACACATAATAAGTAGCAGTGATTCTCATAGCTCGCAGCATGCAAATGAAGAAAGCGCAAACAAAGTACATAATGATAGGGTTGACAGCGGTGTGATACTCGATAAAATTGCACTTCTCCGGCTTTCGCCTACTGCACCTGCGAATAAACTTTGGCTGCTTCGGAAATTCGACACTGTCCAAAGGGTCATCGCTTTTGCGGTAATGGTACGCTTTCTTGTGATACCACCCGAAGTCTTTGCTTGAGCTGTCGTTGATATCGCTGCTGTACGCAGAAGAGGTATGACGGAGCATCCTGTAGAAACGTGAAGAGGTCGTATTTCCCTGCGCCATGCCCGAATGGACGCCATTTGACTCTGACAAGAACGCAACTCCGTTGGTAAAGCGACGTTTAAAGGCAAAATTCTTGTGCCTATCCGGCACCATGTC
Organism: Epsilonema sp. ZAB3_2; assembly: GCA_030247985.1. Lineage (NCBI taxonomy): Eukaryota > Metazoa > Nematoda > Chromadorea > Desmodorida > Epsilonematidae > Epsilonema > Epsilonema sp. ZAB3_2. The sequence goes on from JASAMW010004857.1 coordinate 3,488, forward strand.
CATTTCCGCGGGTGCACCGCGGGCTTTGGCGAGTCGAACGCGAAGTGTTTCTACTTCCGCCTCCAGCTGAGAAAGTTTCTCGATCAGCAAACTTTGCTCGTATTCGCAGATTTCCCTTCGAATCCAAAAATTTCTCACGACGGTCGACGACCGATTGCTCTTTCTTGCCATTTTGCCCTTATCGAATGATTCCGATCCCTTCGGCGCCGTCCCATCTTCCCCGTCCTTTCTTCTCTTTTCCTTCTTCAGTTTCACCTTTTTCGTCTTGCGCTTGCGCATGGCTCGATAAATCTGGTCGGGGTCAAAATCTCCTGCTGTCGCCGCCGCCGTTTCTGCCGCTGATTGAAGCACAGATTTTGCGCGATTTCTCCCTTCGACATCCGTTGAGCTGCGGCCTAAGATCACAGATACCGCCCAGAATTCGATGAAAGAAGCATAAGCAACGCGGCTATGACTGAACTGTTGCCATCCTAACAGGCACCTTTTCAAGCCCCTTTTTATACACATAAGGAAAAGAAATTAGGGGGTAAGCAACTCAGCAGCGAAAACAGAACAACATTGCTAGACAAATCAGTGCAGGCGAAACGGATGACTTCATTCCACCGTTCAACAAAGCCGTCCCTAAGAAAATCAGCTAAAATTCTACGTTTTAAACTTGCACCCATGAACGCCAAGACTAGACCATTGTCAAAAACACAACGCGGGGAAATGAGAGCGAAACAAAAGAGTGTTGTCGAGCTGCAAAATGCTGTGCTTCAGAAACAAGTAATTGACTTACCATCTAGCGCGATGCTTCCATCTAATATTTGGTCGATCCAAGCTTGAAGCACGTCCAAATTTGTATCCTTGTGCTTCCTCGGATCCTCTAGATTTAGCTGAGACATGTCAAACCACAGTCCTTCACGCTGAAATGAAAACGTTTATGAGTTGAAAGTGTTTTAACAAACAATCAAACCATGCCACATTCACATTTAGTGTAGAAATCGCGGCGACTCTCCCGAAAGTTTCGCTAACCAGGCCGCCGAAACTTTCGGCAAGAAACGCGGGACGTCGCCGCGAATTCAGCGCGGCCACATCGACCCTTTGCGAGAAACGCGCGGACGTCGCCGCGAATTCGGCGCGGCCACATCGACCCTTTGCGAGAAACGCGCGGACGTCGCCGCGAATTCAGCGCGGCCACATCGACCCTTTGCGAGAAACGCGCGGACGTCGCCGCGAATTCAGCGCGGCCACATCGACCTTTGCGAGAAACGCGCGGACGTCGCCGCGAATTCAGCGCGGCCACATCGACCTTTGCGAGAAACGCGCGGACGTCGCCGCGAATTCAGCGCGGCCACATCAGCGGTGTCGGGCGCTCAAAAGTAATACCAGCATAATAACTACCGCACCTCCGAGATGTCTACGAGGCCAATGACAGGTCCTTCTTCGATGTCGATGTCGAACATGCGCTCCCAGACGTCCACCATCAACGGGAACTCGTCCGGGTCGATGAGAATGATCTCCAGGGTGCCGGCGTGTTGCACATTGTCATTGGTCAGCTCTCTGAGCAGGTGTAGAAGTGCGATGCCTTCCCGCGTCTCCTCGTCACAAAACGCCACGATCATGTGCTCATCTGGTTCTGCATCCCTCTGCATGAATAATGTACTGTTGTTACAGCCTGCGGTGCAGTACTTCGGTCCTCATCCTGACTCCTACTGGGAAGGTTCTGCGCTCTTGAACCATATGCTCATACCGCCGCCTATAGGTACGTATGTATGGTACTGTACGGTTTCTCTTTCTTTTCCTTCAGCCCCCTATGTACCAAGAATTCCCTCGCATTACGTACAGTACAGTGTAAGGAAGCATGTACATACTTGCGTATACCCAGACGTTGAAATAATTCTCCAAGGTGAGCTTCTGCATGAGCGGCTCCTTATTTTCCTCCACCCAATCTTCGAACTCCTCCTCCGTGTCGATGTCTTCCGGGGCTTCCAACGGCTCCTCTTCGAACGGCCGATACATGTGCACCTCGCCCACCGCATCCAACCCCAGCTTCTTCGCCCACTTCATAGAACAAGATTAGATCACGTACGTACATACATACTACGTACACTATGTGCATGTACATCCACACCGTGCTTGTGCTTCATAGGTGCGTACGTCACGTAGGCACGAATACTACGTACGTACGTAACATACACCGTGCTTGTGCTACTGTATGTACGTACCTTCTTGTGTACGACAGCAAAGAATTCAATTTCTCCCATGAAGTCTTCAGCGGCTTCTTCGAATTCTTTCAATCCTGAAAAGCAACCAACACCAGGATGGATGAATTGAAATATGAGCACAAACAGAACACTTTTGCACTGAGATGTACAGTACTACATACGTACATGTAAACTACTGCATACCTTGGCCTCCAGGCGCGAAATAGCCAACGATTCGTACGGTGTCATCTGCTAAGTCGTCGAAATCTTTCTTATCCTGTTTGTCATTGATTATCGTCACTGGATCATCTGGTATCTGAACAAGTGGTACATATGTAATGTACACATACATATGTGCAATGTACGTACGCTACAGTGTTTGTTTTCCGTGGGTGACTCGAACACAAACCCAAAAGACACAGGGGCGGCTGGCCAAATACCCGTACGTACGTATTGAACTTACATAGAGCACTGCAAACTGTCCCAATTTCATTGCAGGGCACTGCATCTACTTGTACGTATGAACACGAGTGCAAGTTGTGTTGCCAACTTCATCAAAGTGCCAGCCGTCAAAACTTTGACGGTTCCTGAAGCATTCTTTTGCCCTTACATCCATCAGCCAAGAGACAAAAGTTTCCGGGTCTCTGACTCCATTGTATTCGATCTGATAGCCGTCCTGGTATACGTGGATGGTATCTTCACCTTTCTCCACCTCTGCCAAACACACAAGCGAGCGACGTATGTCTCACTTGAAGAGCTTATTTTGGCCGTTGCGTCAGAAACTTGCATAGCCCCGTCAATAGGCAGGTATGCAGGCATCTGCTCATTTTGGAACAGCTGCGAAAGCTAATCAGTTGCACATCATTAGTCAAGGAGGCGTACGTGTACCGTGTACCTTCTTGTTTTCGCAGCTTCACCTCTTTCGTCGTGTTTACCACGTACGTATTGTAGCCTCGCTTCTCCATTATTTGAGCAGATAACTACAAAGAAGCAAAGGGCACAAAACACATCTGAGATTCAAACCGTATGCGTAGCAACGAAGAAGTTTGAAATCGACTCATCTCGCGTCGTCGCCGCCTCCTTCTGTCGAAAACGACAACTATGATGTTGGTCGGTTACATAGACTAATCCTTGCGACCAACTACGATTGTAATTCGACAAATCGACAGTAACGACAGTCGTATGATCAGTTCCGACTCCAAACAGTACGAGTCGGATCAAGACGGAGGCGATTTCAGGCTTTAGAGAACGTTTACAGAACTTACTTGCAGAAAGCACTCGTATTGATCAAACTCGTCGTCATCCGCTTCCACGTCGTTGAAAAACACGATGGACCTGGCTCCGTCGGCTTGCACGGTCTTGTTAAAGGTCTTATCGGTTAGAGGCTCGGTCCTGTCGACTCCGTCGTACTCTAGTTCAGGATAGCCCATAAACATGCACTTGAGCTCGTGATCAGCGCCAGCACAACAGGTGAAGCCATGCGTCAGCAGTAGTAGTAAGGTCGTAAACAGACTTGACGACCTGCTGACCAACTTCATTTTGAGCTCTGTTGACGGTAGTGAAATGCCGGCAGAAAGATTTACACACGCGCGGGCGCCCCAGCGCCCCAAAACTCCTTTGCACCGCCACACAGTCTTAGCAGCAGCAAAGCAAAGCAAGCAAACGATTTGCAGCTTCCTCCGATATTTCGATGAGCGTTCTCTCTTCAAAACTATTGTGTACAAGCTTAGGAGACAAAAAGCTGCACGGCGCGAATATCCCACTAGCTCACAGCTTCTTATGAGCGCCTTACTGCCTGCTTGAGAAATGGTGGAGAAGAAGCACCGTGCGCAAAACGGCGCTCAACAGCAAGCTGGCTGTCCTGCTTTTCTCCAAAGCACAAGATGAATTCTTACACTGAAAAGAGAAACAGAGACTGCGCGAGGGCAAAAACCTGAAAGGCGCGAGTCGAAATGCGCATCATCAAGTCATATGGCAGCAGGCTAGGCTTTTCCTGGAGTGGTTTGTCTTTCTTCAAAGTCAACAAAGAGACTATTCGGCAACAGCTGAATTACAACATACAACTCGAACTCAGCTCACTGGACCCGGCGAACAATAGGATAATGTAAAGCAATTGCTCGAGACAATCAGATGGTTCAGCAGTACAGAGACAATGTAATCCATCATCAAGATGCAATGCCATTGCAAATGGCTAATGGTGTAATCTGTAGTGGTGCAAATAGGTACTGTACCCCAATGAAGGCAGGGAACTCTAACCTCTAACGTGCAATGATCTCACCTGTAACAATAAATTTATGGCACTAATTTCTGCACATTATTTTGCGTGCCGTTTGCAGAAGTTGATATGGCGTGCTAGTCAACGCTGCAGTTTGCGAACGCGCGCAATCAAAAATAGAAAATGTAGACAACGAAAGCAAGCCCAGACGGAAGGAAACGAACCGGACGGAACGGGACGGAGGAGAGGAGGAAGGAAAAAAGATGGCGCCGACGAAAAAGAAAGCAGCAGCTGCCTTGACAAGCGAACAGTATATGACGGAAATGCGAGACATCTTCGACGCCGCTCAAGATATTAACAGGAAAACCGCACAAAACCGTCTTGTGGAAAGACTAGTGCTCATGTTCAATAATTGTCTCAATCAGGATGTAAGTCCTAGCCTACCATATACATTTGCCTCTATATTAACAGTTGAAGGAGGTAGAAAGTTAGGTCACATAGCGGATGAACAGACGTTTGGAGTCGTGATAGAGCCCTTTGTTCACAGCGGAAGTAAATGCGACCGGTGCACGCTCAACGCCGAGCCACTATGGTTGTCCGTACTTTTGAATGGGTGAGTCGCATTTAGCGCTACGCACACGTAGTAGCGCTATTTGTTGCAAAACTTGTTTATTTTTTTGCTCATTTTATTTACTTTTAGCCAAATAGCTGCCACTTGTTGGTAACTTGGCTAAAAAGTAAATAAAATGTGCATAAAATAGAGAAGTTTTGCAAATACAAAAAGCGCTACTACGTGTGAGCAGCGCTATTTGCGACCTCATCTATTTGCGACCTCATCCATTGCGTTGTCAGCGATGAATACGCTGAGCGTACGCCCGGTGTGCGCCCGGCGCGCACTTCGATGTGAATGGCCCATAAAACTGCGTAATAAGAGCACATCATGGTATACAGCGTATATAAGCCACCCAGGAGGATCGATAACGCAAGTAGTGAATACTTTTTGCTCAGTGAATTGGTTTTTCTAGGATGTTGCCTATCGCAAATTTGCCTCCTGTTTCGTTCGTCACGTGACTGCGTGTTTGACGGTGTACGAACCGAACAAGAATATCGACAACTGTATGCGACTGGTACAAAGCTTCGCTTTTCAAGCCGTTGTCAACAACAACGAAGATGAATCCTTCAGCACTGCATATCCCATCGCTTACACTTTGTTCAAGCTATTCTTCAATGTACGGTACTGACTTTCTTTGCTTCTTTTTCTTTTGCAACAGTTTGTTCAAAAAGAGAACAAGTAGAGGAATGAAATAGTGCCTCTATGTACTTTCTTTTCCCCTATGTTCTCTCTTTGAGTGGAGTTAGCTGTACGTGTGACCCCCTTTGCCTTTACTATTCGCATTCATTCTGCTATCTAGTTCGTGACCACAATTCGTGACCGCATACAAAAAAACCCAATCTAAAGGACTGCCCGACCCAGCAACAATTTTGATCTAAAAAAACCTCCAAGCTTGGTTGAGAAAAAGCTCAGTAGCGAGTAGCGCACGTAGCTCTACACACGTAGCGAGAAAACTCACGGGGAATCCCCAGTAAGTACGCGATGAAGCATAGGGAGGCCGGTTGTATTCACCGGGAGTTTGAAACTCTCCACGTGACGTGTGACCACGTGAGAAAAATTTCGCGCGTGGGAGCAAGTGAGAATGCTCAGGGTACGTAAAGCCAAGGAGCTATAAGTAGAGGAGACGTCACTCCCCCAAATATCGGGCGGAGACAGTGTCCGGACGTTCGCGTGATTTAGCTTCCGGTTTTCTAAGGTCCGTGGCATGTCATAGAGGCTAAATCAAGTCAAACTCTAATCATACATATACCCCAACTTTCTTCGATCTTTTCAATGGTGGGGTCGGCGTTAACCCATCCCCAACTGATATGGCCGAAAATGGCCATTTTTCAGCGTTTTGGCAAAAGTGGGGTATTTTGCAGGCCTCGGCGCAACACGCACAGAGCCAGCCAAATGCTGTCCTTCTCAAATTCCACCACCAAGGGTCCAAGCTTCGCACTGGTGGTGTTAACTCCTTCCCCACCCATCTGGCAACCTGAGAAATTGATGAAAAACTGCCTTTTTAGATGCATTTCTACCCAAATATGCTAGCCTAGTGCAGTCAAACAGAGGAAATTAGAGTACCCTACCCTAGGTTTATGCGTAGATTTCAAAAATGAAAGTGGTTTTTCCATTTTCCCACGTTTAAGGCCTGATAAACCCGATTTTTCATGTGTTTCGGAATGGAAAAATGCACTAAAAGCAATTTTTTGAAAATCAGGTATCCTGACCTAATTTTATGCGTAGATTTCAAAAATGACCTTAATTTTTAAATTCTTCCACTTTAAAGGCCTAATATGCCCGATTTTAGGCCAATTTTATGATCGGTCGAGTAAAAAATCGGGCATATTAGGCCTTAAAAGTGGAAAAATTTAAAAATTAAGGTCATTTTTGAAATCTACACATAAAATTAGGTCAGGATACCTGATTTTAAAAAATTGCTTTTAGTGCACTTTTCCGTTCCGAAACACATGAAAAATCGGGTTTATCAGGTCTTAAACGTGGGAAAATGGAAAAATCACTTTCATTTTTGAAATCTACGCATAAAACTAGGGTAGGGTACTCTAATTTTCTCTGTTTGACTGCACTAGGGGAGCATACTTGGGTAGAAATGCATCTAAAAAGGCAGTTTTTCATCAATTTATCAGGTTGCCAGATGGGTGGGGAAGGAGTTAACACCACCAGTGCGAAGCTTGGACCCTTGGTGGTGGAATTTGAGAAGGACAGCATTTGGCTGGCTCTGTGCGTGTTGCGCCGAGGCCTGCAAAATACCCCACTTTTGCCAAAACGCTGAAAAATGGCCATTTTTGGCCATACCAGTTGGGGATGGGTTAACGCCGACCCCACCATTGAAAAGATCGAAGAAAGTTGGGGTATATGTATGATTAGAGTTTGACTTGATTTAGCCTCTATGACATGCCACGGACCTTAGAAAACCGGAAGCTAAATCACGCGAACGTCCGGACACTGTCTCCGCCCGATATTTGGGGGAGTGACGTCTCCTCTACTTATAGCTCCTTGGTAAAGCTAAACTCCAAGTTCAAACTCACCGTGAATTCACCGTGAGTTTACTCACCACATGTGTTGCGCATTAGTGTCCCCGTGTTCTCTATGCTGTTTTTGCCCACCGTCCATAGAGTGAACAGTTATTTATTTCATTGCAGGTTCACAAGCATCCGGAGAAGGCTGTGCGTTTTCGTCTTCTGTGCATCGTACGGGATTTACTGGCCAAAATTGTGGAAAATGGCCTACAGTTGGACGAGGACATATGCGAAAAGACGACGGAGGTGCTATTGGAGAGATGCAGAGATCGTGTGGTGCGCATCAGACTCGTAGCCATTGAAGCGTTGGCCGCTTTTCAAAATGCACAGGACGAGCATTGTCCCGTAATCAAAGGTTTGTGGTGTACGTATTGTCCAGTTAAACCTAGTGGCTATGTCTTGTTCAATGGGATAAAAGGCATTACCGCGACCTGGCGTCATTGTTGGCAACAAGTCGTTCAGCTATTCTTCTCGGTTTGTTTTTCGTTTGTTATCCGTTTATATATGGGCGTTTTCGGTTTGTCGTCCGTTCGTCAACAAGCCACAACAAAAACCGACAACACCCATACATTATTCGTCAACGATTTGTTGCCAACAATGACGCCAGGTCGAGGTATGCTCTATGTCACTCTTTTTTTCGAGGTCGAGTCGAGGTGTGTTCTATGTCACTCTTTTTTTCGCTCCCCGACAATACCGCCGGCGTGGATCCGGCTCCGGCCGGGAAAATTTTTCAGATCCGGCTCCGGCACTTTGAAAAATTTCGCCCTGTTACATCTCTACTGTTTGTTGACCCCGTTCCTTTCTGTGCAGCATTTGTGGACCTGTTATCCGACGCGAGTTGCGAAGTACGAGAGACGGCGCTGAGCAAAGTGCTGGTGAGCAAACGAACGCTGAAGGCGATCAAGGAGAGAAGCAGAGACGTGAGCGACGTCCTACGCAAACTGGCCTATCATACGCTGGCCAAAAACGTCAGCATTAGCAGCTTGTCCATCGCGGAACGCTTGGATTTGCTGAAGAGAGGCTTCAACGACACAGGTAAAGCACCTACTGTGCTTGATGAAGGGTTTGTTGAAGAAAAAGTGGGGCTGGAATATTTCTCTCTGCAGTGTGTGGATAGGGTACTGGGGGAAAAGCCGGACAGTGGAAAATTTCGACTCGGAAAAAAGTCTCGTTGTTTTATGCGAACAATACAGCTGGCGTGTACTGTACACAAGAAACCAATCCACGGAAATACTCGACACATATTCACTCTGTTGAGAAAAGCTAGCTTGATGTCCGGTTTTACCCCAGGGTACCCTACTTTCTCCATCGTTTGCGTATATTGCAGAGTCTGTGCGTGAAGTTTGCGAAAAGGAGCTGCTGGTAGAATGGTGCAAGTCTTGCAAAGGCGACCTGGAGACTTTGTTGACAAGATTGAGTAAGGATTGGAGCGCGGAAGAAGGCGACACTATCGCTCTGGCTTTGCCGTCTCTCCTGTCGCCTACGGAAGTGCTGAGAGATGCAGTGGAACATTTCAAGGAGAACGGGAGAAGGTATTGTATTGACCAGTTGCGCTGAAAGTTTCTGTATGGTCACGAGCTGACCCGCTTTCTGATTTCCACTGATTTTCAATGCATTTTTGATCGGTGACTTCGGTGACGCCGGCACCGATCAAAAATTGCACTGAAAATTAGTACAAAACAGCTTAGGGGTCAGTTCGCTACCAACCCCTCTAGAAATTTTTAGCGCAACTGGTGAATATTTGATCTTTTGTGCAGGAGAGCCTTCTTTTCCGCTTGAGCAATAGACAACTAACAGACGGGCGTAGGATAGTGCGGGGTAATTTGGGCCAAGCGGTAATTTGAGCGACCTCAACTTATTTTTGTTTGGGATATGCATCCGTCAGGCAGAAGAAATTTTTAAGAACTGTTTCGATAGATGGGGTCGTATTATTACCCGAATTTCCCTGCGCAATTGTCCAATAATGTCTGGCGTACGATTTTTACATTACTGTATGTGCATGCATACAGGCAACTGATGGAGGAGGAGCCAGAAGCAGTGAAGGTTCGACAGTGGAAGCTGCTATGCCAGTACGCGAGCCGCGCTGAGCATTTGTCGCCCGCGGAGCGAGCAGAACTGATGGAGAAACTGCTGCCCAATCTCTTGGAGCTGGCAAACTTCACCTACAAGTAAAATCGAAGGGTACTGTGGGGTAAACCCGGCCACCTAAGCTCCTTTGAACTTACTGTTTCAGCAAATGATAAACCAAATAGCTCATTTGAAAGAGGAGAGCGCAAGGAATCGATTGATATAAATTATTTTTCTCAGTTGGTCCATTGGTTGCTGAGATAGGCAGCTCTGAAACTTAGATGGCCGAATTATCCCATTTTACCCCATACCTAACACGAAAGAAAGTTGTTTATAGTGCTCCGTTTCTTTGGGTACATAGGTATATCGTGGATCATCCTCCAAACTTGGAAGAGAGCTTGCAGGAGATGAATCTCAGCTCCTCATTGGAGGAGGAGTTTATTTCCAAGGAACTGCTGCAACTGCTGACGTTTGCTGATGACTCAGATGCAGCTGGAAGGTACTACGTACGTCATGTACATATCTCTACATGCGTAGTTGTGTATTCTTTGTTCTTTACCCATTCCTGTGTGTTAGCGTTGCGATCGTTGTGAGTTTCTGTTAGTACTTACTTACTTACGCTACGCTACCAAGAATGCATACTTAGAAAAAGCGACTGAACGCTCTTTCAAAATTCGCTTTTGGCGAAATTCGTTTATTGATATCGCTTTGTTTGTATAGAAATCTCCCATAATGCATTTTTGGGCGATACATACAGTACGTAGTGTAGGGTTATAGCGATGATTTTTGTCTTATGAGTCTGTTTTGTTTTATATTCTTAGCAATCGTCTGCGCGAAATCCTGCAACTGCTGATCGCTGACAAGAACACCAACAATGAGCTAGTGGCTCCGCTGCTCAGAATGTACATTGAGTGGCACGAGAAGGCGAAGAGGGAGGATGAGGCTATTCAATCCGTCTGCGAAATCGCCCTAGGATTCTTGAACGCCGAAGACGACGAGGAAGAAGAATCCGCGAACAAAACCGTAAATAATTCCGTACGCGTAGGGTATTTTGGGGTAAAAGTGGACAGTGGGAATATGCTATGTTTATGCTCAACTTGACAGGCTTCGTCCGCAGCTACTCTTGACCCGTTCGAAGACAGTCAAAGTACTCAGGATGACGATGCTGAAGGATGCGTCATTGCCCCCAGAGAATCTAATGACGTATGTTATCAGGACTCCATAATAGAGAAGGACTGTGAATCTGTGAGCAAAAGTCGTGCACAGAGCTACGCCCGATAAGAGCCAAAAGCGTCCCCCAACTGGGACCCCCGTCCCCCATCTGGGGGACACCGTCCCCCAAGTGGGAGACGCTAATGAGACGCCCACCCAATGTCTTTTCAGTATTCGCATCGTTTCTTTTTGGTGGGCGCTTTATGTGTTTCGTCTCCAACCTGATGAAAGGCGTCCCCCAGTGGGGGACGGGGGTCCCAGTTGGGGACGCTTTTGGCTCTTATCGGGCGTAGCTCTGTGCACGGCTTTTGTTCACAGATTCAAAGTCCTCTATTATGGAGTCCTGATGTTATGTATACTATACATGCGTGCACGTTGTGTTGTGAACGCCGCATCCATTGGTTCGATCACCGTTGTATCATTGTTTAATTCTGGTCATTTCTTCTTCTGTGAGATAGTTCTCGCATTAGTGCCAAGTGATGATGGGTTTTGATGACCCGACTTACCCTTACAGACTGATGCGGTTGCGACAAGGACGAAGGATGCCAATGAAACGTCTGTTGCACTGAAATTAGAACCCGCTCAGTTGGTGAAGGCTCTGACCATTTCCGCTTCCCTACTCTGTTTGAAGCCAGTTCGACGCATGACCGGCATTATGACGTCACTCATGGAGAATCTGGTAATTATTTTTACTGCCTTACGTAACTTATACAGTAACAAGACCCTTGGTAGCAATACTCGTTCGTCCATTTTGAGCCTGTTTGATTTGTTGTGCTTCTCGTGCCTTCTGCTTCTGCTTCTCGTGCCATTCTTCTAAATCTAATTTATGTTTCATATTTATCCCTAGTTCACGAGCTTTTTGCTTCAGGGGCATCCAGGTTCGTACACACCAGCATACGGGCTCATTTTTTGGCATACGTTTCTGCTTCCAGGTGAAACCGAGTGTTCGCCATCAGTCGCCTATGGTTCGAGAGTTGGCATTACGATGTCTCGGCCTCTGCTGTATGTTGAGCGCTGAACTCGCCAAGAGCAATATCTACCTCTTCTTTATTGTGAGTCCTGTGGCTAGCTGGCATGATCAAAAGGGGAAATTGTTTGACTGAGGTCATCCAGGTGTCTAGTCAAATTCGCCGGGAATGCGAGCGGTCCAGGTTTCGATTCCCTGCTGGCACATCTGGGCAAATTTTCCTTCTCGATTCCTTCTTTTTCCACCGTCTATTTCATGCGCATTTGAAACGGTAAACTATTTTGGCGATTTTATCGGTTTCAGACGCTCAAATTGGATGAGACCGCAGTTCGCAAGACTGCTCTAAAAGCCGCCTTTGATCTCTTGCTCTGCTACGGAATGGAAATACTCGACGAAGCTCTTGATAAGGACAAAGAGGAGGAGGAGAATAAAGAAAAGATTGAAGTAGAAATGGAGGAAGGGGAGAAGAATGAGAGCGTTCAAACGGGAACCGACCGGGCACTGGAGCACTTTTTGAAGATACTGGAAGGAGATGTAAGAGTTATAATGAATCTGCAGCCATGGCATGGGGTGGGGGAGGCCAAGTTTGGTGGCTTTGAGGCAAAAAATGCAGCCGCTGGTAGTCCAGTTGGGTTGCGAACTGTCCATATGGAGTAATTGCGCTATGAATAATGGGCGCTAAAAGGGAAAGGAAAGAGGCATTGAACAGTTGTAATACACGAAAGGGTCGGTTCGCATAATTCCTAGCACAACTGCTCCATAGACATAGAGGTATCATTGCGACCAACTCTGCCCTTGACGGGTTGTTTTGGGAGATGTGATAATATATTTATGTATTCTTGGTACACCCTGCTTAGTCGATGTGATTGATTGATTGTACCCTGATTACCAGTATGTAGATCCAACATAAGCAGTAAGACGATTGGGTTGGTAGATGGCGACCCCGCGGCATTTAGTGAAAAAGTTTGGATCGGTGTCTACGGGGTCGTCGACGTCATTTGTTGTCAATTCTTCTTTTCACTCGCTCCTTTGACGCTTCCAGATGATCGAACAAGGTCGACGACCCCGCAAGCACCGATCTAAACTTTCACTAAATGCCGCGGGGTCGCCATCGACCAACCCAATTGCCTTTACTGCATATGGTGGATAGTATGTACAGTATGCATGTATTGTATTGTTTATAGGTTGCGGAGCTGCAGCTGGTAGCGGCGGAGGGTCTGAGCAAGCTGCTGCTGCACCAGCGCGTCTTCGCCCCGCGCGTCCTCGCGCGACTCGTCCTGCTCTGGTTCAACGAGGTGTCGCACGCGCATCTGCAACTGCGCCACTGTCTCGGCGTCTTCTTCCCCCTCTTCGCCTTCATGCACTCGTATGACAATATATGGGGTACCATGGGGGTAATTCGGGCCACCTGACCAACTCTACCTTTGCACAATTTAGGAGCGGCGATGGGGGCCAACATTGGGGGGGGGGGGCAATTCGTATTTTGGGGAAAATATTTATGGGGGATAATTCATGACATGATTCCCCACGAGACAGTTGAGCGCTCAATGATAATGTTGATGCCATCATTATCATCAAGTTTCTCCCTTTTCCAAATGGTAGTAGTGCTTGGGGGTGGCCCGAATTTTACTACGCCACGCACTGTCTCTCCACCACCGTTAGCTGCTTGGCTGTACCGTATGGCATGGTATGATGGTCTGCGTTTTATATGGAAGAGCAAGACGTTATGTGTTTGTGAGGAGCAGCTACTGGGCTAATGTTTCAAGTTTCTTTATATTGATGTGGTGCAACCAGTCGGCAGTCAGTTTGTGAGACACACAACTGCAGTGGACTAATGAAAATAAATATGCGATGCGATGCGATGAGAGAAAAGGAACAAACAGGACTTTATCGATCGGGCGTGTATTCTTGTCATGCGTAACTCGGGTTAATGTTTCATCGCAAGGCCGCCGCTAGGCTATTCGGGCGCAGGGCAAGCGTTCGAGCGCAACGGGCTAATGTTTCAATTGATTTACAAGTGCACCAAGCTCTGCAAGTACGATTGTTATTTGGCTGGCGCGTATGCTCGCTCGCATTTCATTGCAGACGAAACCAAGAAGCTTTGGCGTCTGCGTTCGTTGATACGATTTCCACCATCCTGAACGCTCCGGCTCTCAGTCCCCTGCGGCGTTGCGACAGTTGGGAAGTGGCGAGGTTTCTGCTGCACCTCACCAGGGCCGCAAAACTCAACGAAAATGCCGCGCAGCCGACGGTAAAAAGTTACGTAGGGTACTTAGGGGTAAACCCGGCCATGGAAAAATCCGGGCCACGTAAGCTTCAGGGCTGCATACATATCTCAGCGACCAATGGACCGGTTGAGACAAATAGTGTATCAATCGAATCGTTGAACTCTCCTCTTTCAAATGAGCTGGTTGGTTCATCACTTGCTGAAACAGCAAAGGAGCTTAGGTGGCCGGGTTTACCCAATGGCCGGGTTTACCCTACAGTACGCTGCTAGGTACAGTTTATGCCCATGCCTGTGCAATACGGAATCAGTTTGCGAGCCAGACAACTAGCGCCATAAACGAAGGAATTGCATATCCACAATTTTCTAGCGTAACATAGCAGCCCCTGCAGTCAGTCTTATTTTTAGCTGGATCTTCCATCGATGATCTTGCCATTTCTACCCGATTCCGTATTGCGGGGTGCTCTCTACACACTAGTGTTTGCTAACATTGTTACATTTGTGTGCATACATTACATACTGTACATACATATGCATACAAACGCAGAGATTACTACTTTCATTTGAGGAAGAATAGCTTGCGGGGCGATTTGAAATTTTGTGGAAAATATTTGTGGGCCATTTGTATAGCGAACTGGTGCGAAAAAGAGTACCGTACCGTACTGCTGCTGTTTCTCTGTTTGGGGTAGTGTGGAGGATGTCGCAAATATTGCTCTTTCTGAAGGGGGTGAGAGAAGGTGTGAGAGTGTTGCGAAATGAGACCGCCGGGCCTCCTCCCCTCTTTCTCTCCTCCATATTATTGTGTCCGCCTAAAAACTTTATTGATCGTGATCGGTTGATTTTCTTCGATTCCCAGCCGTTGATAGGTAATTCTTCGGGACGTTTCTTCCTCTCAGCTGGCCTTGTCAGGTGATTGCAGAAACCCTCTGATCGCTCGATTAATCGCCAAGAAAAGCAAGTTTTGTCGTGCTGTAATGTCTAATATATATACTCTATATCCATTGTGTGCGCGTAGCCTTTGCTTGTACACGTACAGTAGGTACAGTAGCGCATATGAGTTTCGACTAGTCAAAGAGCGACAGTACGGATGTCCGTATACCTTGCTTGTCGGACCCTAATGTATCCTCTTTTCTGCGTCGAACTTGGGTTTATGCGTCATGCATTTCAGTATTGTACGTGCCGGAGTGTGGTACGGGGAGAGAAAGGTAGCCGGTGGCTTTGTTTATGTTTGCGGGCGCTCTTAACCCGAGGGCGATTGACTGGTTTGCGTCTGTCTTGATTCCTTGATCGCCGTGCTATATTTGCCGATCGTACTCGTACTGTACGTGTGTATGTACATCGTCGTCGTATGTTTGCCCGTTTTACTGCCCGCCTATTGATTCCGACGATAGATTTGTATCTTTCAAACGGACGGCTGGACATTGGGATTTCTTTCCTCGTGTCCGAAATGTGTAATGTAATGTGCAGAAGAATGCGCAATTGGCCTTAGGAGAGCGAGTTTTTTGTCTTTTCTTGGCTCGAAATCGAATTATCGTCGTTTTCCTCTGCAGGGGCCGGACTTTTGCTGGCCGTATGCGTCAATACATACCGTACCCGCCCAGTTATGATAGTGCGGGATAATTCGGGCCACCCCATCCCATCTCATTTTGGGAAAACGCAGGTACGTGAAGATGTAATTATACGTAGTACACTTGAAGGATGCTTATCCTAGTTTTTCCAAGTCCTAGTTTGCTTATCCTAGTTATAAATATGAAAGAATGGCCCAAGTTGTTGTTTGGCCCAAATTGGTGTTTGGATCAACTTACCCCGCGTTACCGTCCGCTGTATATACGGAGCTCCGCTCTACTTATCACCGGCGGCGTATGTGCGAAGATCGAAGATGGGCATGTACATACCTTACGGTAGATGCGTACGTACGGTACAGTGCCTTATTGCAGAGGTCTGAAAGCGAAAAGCGATCGATGACTTTACCGCTCTCTCGTGTTTTTGCAATAAATTTCGCGGAAGAAAGTCTGGAGGAGCGAAAGAAGAGATCAGTATCTTGAGCGATCAGCAGCGGGGAGCATCGTTTGGTCGGTTGGTGGTGTTGCAGATCCTTCCTTCATCGGCGATTTTTCGGGCCCTTGACTTTGTGTCCTTTCTCTACTTCGGTGTTGTGACTGGCGGGGCTCTTAACTAACGATCAACATTGGCGAGGACATTCGGGGCTGCTTTCGCGGGCCAGACTCTCATTAATTAGTGATTAGCGAAGAAAGATGGACGTAGAGCAGCGAGAGAAGGCCTACAAGTTCGTGGCCTATTCGGCCGTCAGCTTCTCCCTAGTGGCCATCTTGTCAGTGTGCGTCACCCTTCCGATGGTCTACAACTACGTGAGTCACGTGCAGAGTTCGGCCAAAGCGGAGTTGACCCTGTGCAAGTCGGCGGCCAGAGAAATCATGACAGAGGTGGAAGCCATTCCCAGGTTCTACCAGCAACCGCGCAACCGGACGCTGGTCAAGCGGCAGGCAGGCTGCGGAGGTGCGAACTCGTAAACTTGACGTTTCAGCCTGGTTTCTTGACCAACTGAAATGCGAAAGGTGTCATCTTCGTTTTTTAGGCTGCTGCCTGCCCGGCCTTCCCGGTCCGCCAGGAACTCCCGGGAAAAACGGCCGGCCCGGACGTCCGGGAATCCCGGGAGCTCCCGGTTTCCCAGGACGCCCGCCGCCGGTCTGCGAAGAACCGCCGCCACCTCCATGCAGGTCTTTCTTTTTCCCTTTGCTTTTGCTTCGTGGTTTATACAGGCTGTTTCATATGATATGTCACCTATATAAGTGCTAATAACTCCCGTATTAAGAGAGACATTTAAACCAGTTTTTTTTATTAAAAACTTGAAAATATGCCTGACAAGCGTGCAAAATTTCATTGATGAGTCTCAACTACGAAGGGAATTATGAAGCCTCAAACATTGGGGTCAAAATCGGCAGTGGCATGAAAAGCGCTCGATTTTTGAAGTCCACATGGAAAGAGGTGAGCTGTTCCGCTCCATTCAAGCATCCATTCGGATCTTCTGGAGCTTACAATGCCAAAACATAAAGGGAAGAGTGCCGCCATCCCTATGAACATGCTTTAAAAGAGTCTTTCAAGAGTTTTGAAGATGGCTGCACAGGTGCCGGAGAACGGAGGCGGAGACATCGAAAAATAGGACCTGAAAAGGCGTCGCTTGTTTCTTCGTTAATAGTGCATGTACGTCAATGAAATTTTGCATGCTTGTCAGGCATATTTTTAAGTTTCTATTAAAAAAAACCTGGTTGAAATATCTCACTTAATACGGGAGTTATAAGCACTTTTATAGGTGACATATCATATGAAACAGCCTGTATATCTTTGGCATATGAAAGGGCGGGACAATACGGACCACCCATATCCTTCCTCTTCCTATGTGTTGTGACGAAAGTGGTATCAAATAATCCTTTCAAGGAATGCATGGTACATGCACTTTCTTCTCTCTGTCAGAAGGTTGCACAGTTGTCCCAATCCGTCTCTGCTAATGGTCCGAATTTTCCTGGCCGGATTTACCCCGCATTGTTGTCATGTTTTGATGGATACGGAGTACCGTAAATGGTGGTTCTAGGCCGTGCCCACCCGGTCCTCCAGGTCCCACCGGCCCACCCGGCCAACCAGGAAGTCCCGGTCGCCCCGGAGTGCCGGGTAGGCCAGGAAACGACGGTCAGCCAGGCAACCCAGGTCCCCAAGGTCCGCCGGGCCCCAGTGGCAACCCGGGACAAGACGGAGGACCCGGGAACGCCGGTGCACCCGCGGTCACCCAGCCGCTTATCCCCGGAGATCCAGGAGCTCAGGGAGAACCGGGACCGCAGGGATTACCCGGAGAGCCGGGAGCGCCCGGTCAGGACGGACAGCCGGGAAATCCGGGACCGAAGGGCCCGCCGGGTCCTCCCGGACAACCGGGTCAACCGGGAAAGGATGGGGAACCGGGACAGAGGGGACCAGCAGGTCCGGCTGGGGAGAGGGGCATCTGTCCGAAGTACTGCGCACTGGACGGCGGAGTATTTTTCGAGGATGGAACGCGGCGTTGATGACGAGCAGCTTGTTTCTCCTATTCCGCCTCTGCCGCTTGCAGCTTCAACCGTCTCACTTGCTCTCGCTCGAATTTCAGGCTTTTCCTATATAGATTTCTCTTTCTTAGGCCCCACGCACACGCTGGTATAAATGTGTAGGTCTGTATTCCCTGGTTTAGTAGAGTGATTTCACCTAACTTGGCATAATGGACGTCAGGTGGTCGCGAAATGTGCTAGGAATATACTGTATAGGCCTACAACCCCCTTCCTCTACCAGTCTGTGCGAGAGGCCTTAGAGAAAACGACTGCATTGTTTAGCTGAATTTCTGAAGCCTGGGCTGCCTACCGTACATCGCGTCAGTCGAGGAATGCGGGCCACACTTGTCTATTCATTCTTCCCTCTTCTCCGAGTCTTCATTCAGGAAGTGCAGGACGATTTTGTGGACCACTGTTTTGTGATGGACCTCATGTACAAATGTGTCCGCTTCTAAATAAGTGGCGCCAAAGTACGGTCCACTTACTTAGAAGGTGTCTACGCTTTTGCCGTGTGGACCGCTGTTAGGTCCATAACAAAATAGACGTCTACAAAATCATCCTGCACTTCCCGAATGACGACTCGGAGTTCTTTGTGTTGTATATAGGTACGTACAGTTGCTCGACTGTATGTCGTTGGGTACGGCAGGCACCACGGCTGAACATGACAGAGCTTAGCAGGTCTTGCTTCTTGCTAGCATCAGCTTCGCTGTACTTAGCTCCTGTATCCTATATCACTGTGTTGTGCAATCTTCTCTTCTTTCTATCCTCCTATCAGACTTATTATTACGTGTATGCCGCAATATTTGTCCCATGGACTG
The DNA here is from genome assembly GCA_030247985.1 of Epsilonema sp. ZAB3_2. Lineage (NCBI taxonomy): Eukaryota > Metazoa > Nematoda > Chromadorea > Desmodorida > Epsilonematidae > Epsilonema > Epsilonema sp. ZAB3_2. The sequence continues at coordinate 22,400 of JASAMW010004857.1, forward strand.
CGTTTTAGTTATGTTTTGTTTATACATACATACAGTACGTACAATATCGGATAAATTCGACGCAATGTGCAGCTATGGATTTCTGTTTTGCTGTAGTAGAGTAATTTATTTGGCGTCACACATGAGCATGTATGTACTCTATTTGCTGTTCATCCTTTGCGGAAAACAGTCTGTATGGATCAATTGTGCATACATATTAACTTTACATAGTTCTTTATACTCAGTAGTGTGAGGTCATGATTTATCTACTCGTATTGTTTTGACGTACTGTACATTAAATGTGAGAGTAAAGGAATTTTGAATCGTCTCGGGCCCGATTCAGTGTAGTGTCGTGTTATGTTTTCTGTTTATGGTCGGTCGTCAAAATTTCAACTTTAACGGTGAGGTGAGGAGGTTCTCAACAACGTCGTGTGTGAGTCGCTCATAAAAAGCCATCGCAAAATCGCCTTTTACTCTACTGTTGCCGAATGCGTAATTCCTAACATCGATCATGCGACCTCTGTCTGTCGCACGCTATACTTCCTCATTTTTTTTTATTCGTGTGCAGGTGCACACATGTGCCCACCCACATTTTTTAC
>JASAMW010004860.1:0-38560 GCA_030247985.1 Epsilonema sp. ZAB3_2
GGTACTGTACGTACGTACGTACAGCAACGAAAAGGAATCAATCCATAACTTTTTTGAAGGCTCTGATAAAGACGTCTTTGTTTTCTGCTTATTAAAAATGTATGACCCCATTTTTACGGTCGCTTTGCTTTAGCAACAAGTTTCTTTGTGCGGAACACAAGGGCTTTCATGTGCTCCAGTGTCTACCATACCCTACTCCCCTTTTCAGATAAGTACGTACTGACTCATACAATAAATCAGTAACAGCAAACAGAAAGAATCAATTCACAGATCATTTTGCAGCCACCGTAGCCACTGTCTTTCCCCGCATTTTAGCCCAGATCTTCTTTAGCAAAGCGTGAATCTGAAACATCCAGTGAATTTTGCAGATCTGCTCGTCGTCTAATGAAATGTAATCACAAAACGCCATAGTTTGTACCTTCGGGTTTCCTAGCGAGTGAAACACAAAGATGGCAACGCCTAATCCCGTATTGAAAGCGGAAACAAGTGTGAATAGGGCAATGTTTTGGTAGTACAGAGCAAAGCTGCCGCTAAACCAAGATGCAATGTTCAATGGAACCACCACCAACAAACCTTTGAGATTGGCTCTGAAAAAACAGACAGCAGCACGAAAGTCTTTTGCGCAGCCATTGTTATTGTTGTCCCCGTTTTAAAGTCTATGTAGAGCATAGAGTCAGCAGCACTTTTACCTTGCATACATGCATAGGTATTGTAAAACTTTACAGAGTTGGCAGTTACGTACGGTACATGATGAAGAAATTTGGGCGAAAATCGATATCCTCTCGGCCGTTGTCCGGCACTTGCATATTCTCGCTACTACGCTGCTACTAAAACTTTTCGGTTGCCGATCTTTTCCACAGATCACGCAATTACCTTAGTAGTAGCGCAAGCAGTACGTTGGTCAAAATAGAGCGTGCGTGCATACGTACGGTTACGGGCTGGGCACACATTGCAAAGAAATTTGAAGGAACCATTTCCTGTTCTCATAAATAAAAAATATGACGTAGTTTGTGGCCTCGCACAAAGTGACCACGACCAAGATTAGAAAGGCGACCACTAAGTTTCGTGCGGAGTCCAATCGATAGAGGGCCACGCCTACAGTACTGCCAACTCTGTAAAGTTAGACAATACAGCGGCAGCAATGTACGTACATTCGAGGAAGCTTCAAGTTTGGATCCGAAACACAAGCGTGAGACCTTAATGGAAGGCTTACAGAGCAGCGGTTCGTTGAGTTTTGTTGGTTTCTGGTAAAATTTGGAATTCCCCCATTCCACCCGCTTCAGCCAAGATTATGGAGATGGCGCACATGGCTCCAACAGGAACAATGGTCGCCAGAGATAGTGTGTTTCCAAGGTTCAACCAACACCTATAGTACACGGGCCCAACACACATAAGTAAATTCTCTTCTTTGCTAAATGACAGTAAAAGTTGAAGATAAAAAATTTACGAGAAATCAGATGTATAATTTGGATGGCCAGCAGCTGCTGATCCTCCAGTGATTGCAAATGCTAAGCCCCAACCAATCAGAGCGTATCCCCATTTGGGAATGAAACCACCGCCGTTGATTACATTTGTGGCGATCGTGTATGCTTGTAGGCCTTCGAGTGCCAAAAAGTTGAAGTTGGCGAGGAAAAAGGCTTGTAGGAAGATAGAGGCCCACTTGCACAGAGCCTAAGTCAAAAATACGTATTGAGTACTTCCTCATTTTCCAAAAATTTTCATCTGTTCCAGTTGTCTACATATTACTTCATTATTGTACTGTACTTTTGTTACATACCGGTAGATCTGTACGGTCTCGCAGGGTCAAAATGAGGATGTGCGCCAGTAGAAGCGCCAATTCCTGTTGCATGTGCAAGCATCTTTCGTGAGAGAAATCCCTGAAAACTCAGTGAGTTCAAGTCATTTCAAATTTCTGTCGGATGTACTGTACGCGTTTAGTTACATACTGTACCTACTTCATACTGGACGGTACCGTACAGAGTATGGCGTAATGCTAGGTAACATTCAGCCATACAGCAAAATCAGAAACATTCCCAATGTTGCCGCAAGAAGAATTATGAGCGTGAGACAGCCGAAGGTCTGGAAAACTTCTGCGATCAGCTGCTCTGTCTCTGACATGGGATTTTCTGGTGTAGTAGATGGTGGCGGTGTTGTAGTGGTAGTAGTGGTGGTAGTGGTGGTGGTTGTTGTAGTAGTAGTAGTAGTGGTTGTAGTTGTAGTAGTGGTTGTAGTAGTGGTAGTAGTTGTGGTTGGAGGAGGTGGAGGTGGAGTAGATGTTGTTGTGGGAGGAGGAGGAGCAGGAGTTGTTGTGGTGCCGCAACCTGTGAATTTTTTGTTACAGTACACGAAAACTCTTGTATGTACATACGAGGTTGTTCGTTTCAGTTTCAGTTGACATTACCACATTACCATTCGAGCAAACAGTGCAGCTGCAAGGATCAGAAGACATTGTAGCCATAATGCCACATGTACCAACCCACTTCGTAGTATCTGTCGACGGGCCGGAAGCTTCATTCATTACACCTTTGTTTTGAGCGCTGCCCGCTCAGGTTGCCCTTTTTGCCCTCTTAGGTTTTTAAAACATAAATTTAACGCGCTCATTATCATCAAAAAGATATTATTTTAATTCTACATATACTTGGGGAAAAATGGAAGACGGAATGTAAACGAACAGCATAGAGAAGAGAGTACCGTATTTACCAATGCATAGCCCCATGGGGCTATGCAAAAATTGAGAGGTCCTATATGGGGCTATGCATAGGGGGGGGGGGGGGGGGGGCTAGGCATGGGACATTTTTTATGTTTTTGAGAGGTGCACAGAGGCATATTTTTTAGGTCAAAAGCACGTGTTTTAGGGCATAATTGAGGCCAAAACAGGGTTATTCTAGTACAATACACCCCCAAGCAGGCTTATAGGCATCTTAGCTTGGTGTGGGAGTGGCTATGGGTAGCTTATGACCAGCTTATGTAGGTAGGTTCAGGTACTGTACAGTACATATGGGGCTATGCATAGGGGGCGGGGGCTATGCATAGGGCATTTTTTATGTTTTGCCAATATGGGGCTATGCATAGGGGGGGCTATGCATAGGGGGGGGGGGGGGGGGGCTATGCATGGGTAAATACGGTACTGTATCTCTGCAGAGTGTAGATACATATTTGCACCAATTAATTTGGATTTTTTAAACGCTCCAATCGTATACATACCCTAGTACATATTTTCGATATCCAATTATTTGGGTTTTAACGAACCCGTTACATTGTGTTCTACGAAAGAATGGCATAATGAACTGCTTTCGGAAAACCAAAAAGCGGATATTCAAATGTTACGAGCGTGTTCGGTCCTATTTCTCTCCTTCCTTCCCCCTTTTCGACGCCCGGCTATCGCCATGCGGAACGCGGCACGTCACAGTTACGGTAGTTGGGCGACAATTCATTTGGGGGATTTTTCGTTTTTTAGGCAGAATTCGCATTATTTGGAAAGAATTCGCATTATTTGGGAAGAATTCACCCAATTCAACCAAGTCAAGTATGAAATCTAAACTTAATAGGCAACCCTGGCGGTAGAACAGCACTGAGCTACCAAATCCGCATCTAAAACAAACTGTATATTACTGTCTTCGTTAATACAATGTCTTGTTTATTAGCACAAGCATACGTACATAGAAGTGCAACCTCGGTCCCACGCATCAAAAGCATGGTGCAGCATCTGGTTACGTACATAGGCTACCTACTGTAGGTAACTTACATAGGCTACCTCTGTACATACCGTACATACATTCGTATTATTTCTTTACATGTTCAGTATGTATGAATCTTTCTGGAACTTACCGGCTTTCCACCTGTGAATCACATTCTCGACGTAGTCAGTAACTTTTCCCGCCGTCAGATGCGAGAGCAGTCGGGCGGATCGGCCGTCAAAGTCCCAGTAGGGGTCGCCGCAGTAGAGTCGGGCGTCATTCCAGCTCATCTCGCAGCCGGGAATGTGATAGCACCAGTCTCCGCGCAGCATAAAATCCTCGGGACAAAACGGCTCGTTGCATGAGGCCTCTATATAAGTAGGTACATATGTAACTAAGAAATTTATTCACGAGGTACATAGTAGGTCGCGATCTGTAACCTCCCTGAATAATTTTTGACTTCTGGCAGTAATTGATCGGCGTCGGTGTCGTGCGTGGTCGACGTCATTTATTCTTCGCTCGTGCTTTCTTTTCTTACCATAGCTGCCAAAACGACGAATAAATCCGAATAAATAAATGAGGTCAATTCGAATCTCCTATAATAAAATCGCGATGATACGACGTTGACCATGCCGCCAACGCCGATGAAACGTTGCACAGCGAAAGTTAGTACTGTTGATCAACGGGTCACCTCACCTCGCGACCCACTACGGTAGTGCGAAGCGCAACTCGTGAATAGTAATCAGCGTTTTTGTCGCCCCTCGTTCCCAAAACAACAAAATCGAGGATAATAATACCGTATTCACAGATCGGAGGAAACTCTTCTGTTTTCGCCTTATCCTTCAACTCGATCTCATCAGTGCTTTTCGCTTTCAAAACTCCAGACTTTCCCGCAGGAATGGATTCCAGGAGGTCCAATCCGTGGAAGGCCTGCGTACCAATGGGATCATCGCCATTATCAGCCCACACCTACAAAGTTGTGCGACACTATGTATCCAAAATTCTGCGAGTGAGGTCGTCCGGTTGGTGTAGGGTATATGGTTAACTCGCCTGGAACGCGAGAGGTCCAGGGTTCGATGTTTATTCCCTGGCACATCTGGCAAATTTTCTTTCTCGACTACAAAGCAGCACTCAGGGTGTAAAATTAAAATGTATATAATAGGTCGACGTATGTACGACATATACTAATTATGTACGTATGTTGTCACGTCAGACGAATCGCGCACGCACTGTACAATAATCGCGGGTGCTAATGTCAATCTGGGAACACCAAAAAAATAAATTCGGCCAATTTTCTCTGGGAATACGTGCACTTTGATAATGACAGAGTAGAGTACAAGGCTAGGGTACTGTATACACGTACATACGTACCCTAATCATTCAATGGGCCAAATTATTGCAGGCGCGCCTGGCTACACAGTAAAGACTACGCCTGAGGGAATGCAGCAAATGGATAAACCTGTTGTCCCGCATTGTTGGTGGCAGATGTCCAGAAATGTTCTCCGCTTCCAGCACCAATTGCGGACGCGGATGCGTATCCGGAGCAAACCGGTTTCGGACCAACCGCTTGCTTCACCACTGCGCTCAGCAATGTGGCGGCGATCAACGCAAACGAAATCCGCATACCGTACTCTGGCCTGATAGAAATTAGAAATAGGCTACATCCGACCAATGCAAACGTGCCTGGTGGCGAATGTAAAAACTTTCGGAGCAAACTTTTTGGCTGGCTGTTTCTGTAGTTAACACATACCGCGCCCGGGCGTCATTCGATGACACGTCAACAAGTTGATCAGCTATGTAGGGTATTGCTGGTTTGTTGACAACAAACATGTAGGTTGGAAGGTACTTAGGCTATATGGGTGTTGTGGGTTTGTTTTCATGTTGTTCTCGATTAGTTTCAATTAGTGGTGTCAACTTTTGAAAAGTACAGTAACGGTACGGTACGGTAAAATTACCGCGCATGCCAGACGGTAAAATTACCGCGCGGTACCTTACCGTCATCAAAATTTTTACCGCAGTACTTTCTTTTGAAAATTGGCGGTAGACGGTAAAAACTTTACTATGTGGTTTGAGCATGTTTTGGGCTAAATTGAGCATTTTGAAGACATCAGCAAAAACTCTAAATTTTCTTCGTGCCTAGATGATAGCTAAAAGAACAATAAATGCTTCAAGAGTGACTGAAATCGTCGACTGAGACTATCAATTTCCTAAAAAACAAACCAAAAAATAGCGAATGTATGCCAGACATAGCGAAAAATTGTTCTAAAAATGGTCAATGATCAGCTGGATAATACTAAAATAATACGAAATGGTCGCGGTAAAAAGTAAGGTACAGTAAAAGAGTACTTTTTTACCGTCAAATTTTTTGAAGGTAATTTCCTCTGAGTTGGCGGTAAAAAGTACTCTATTAAAGTTTACCGTGGCGATCGGCGGTAAAAAGTACAGTACCTTTGGCCAAATTTGTTCCAGTACCACGGTAGAAGGTAAGGTAAATTTACTTTTTGACACCACTAGTTTCAATCATTTCATTTTCGTCAACAAACCGACAACAAATGAGCGATTTTTTGACAACAAATGACGCCTTGGTGAGGTATGTGTTAAGAGAACCTGCTTGCTACGTAGGATTTTCCAGTATCCAATAGAGACAAAAGACACTTTTGTGAAGAGAGCTTTCTGTTTATTGTTCTCGACCATGCATCTTGCTTCTTGAATCATCAACAATTCATGGCACAGTTTTCACGTTCCGTTTGCTTTGCTTTAGCGACATTTAAGTTTCTTTGTGCGCATAAAACAATGAGTTTCCTATGGTGATGCAAGGACACAAAGTACCGCAAGCAGAAGAACAAAGTGCCGGCTGCCCCGCAAATACCAAGAAGCATACATATTTCTTTTAAGATGAACTCGTAAAAATCTCTTTCGATTACAGAGTTCTACTGTGCGCGCCACGTGCAATATAGGAATCCGCGCGCAGCGCGCGGTTGCGCGCGCGCAACGGAGTGTGAAAAACTACCAACTGAAGGAAGCATGAGAAGTCCGTTTTCGCGCCTTCAGCTCTTCTAGCTTTGCATCATGTTGAATGATTTCTTACTAGCGGATTGTTTAACGTTATCACAGTTCATATTCGGGCATGTTTCCATATAATAACTACTGTATTGTATTGGCAGGCCAGGCAAAACACAACAGCTTGCAACACAGCAACGTACGCCACCACACTACATCAACAGCGCTACCCTACAATTATGTTTCATTCAGCAAGTGGAAGGCGGTTTTGTCAATCCAGGGTCTCCACTGGCTCACGTCTGCCCACCCTGAGTGACCGCTTTCGCACCCCCCGTACAGCAGAGCCAGCGGGCCGTACATGTACCAGCGTTTAGGTCTGCCAGACTTGGCTCGATAACTCAACGGACCACCGGAATCGCCCTTCAACATTCAATACGTACTGTACCTCGGCCGTATGTACATAGTGCGTACCAGCACCCTTCAATGAAGGTATGTAAGGTACGTACTGTGGGGTAAACTCGGACACGGGGGTAAACACGGATACCTAGTTAGTATATCTCAGCAACTATAGAGAAAAGTATATAACATTGCTTGAACTCTCCTCTTTCAAATGGTGCTACACACCGTGTTCATCATTATTTTGCGAAGCAAGCAGCATGTTCAGAAAAGCTTAGGTGCCGTCCGGGTTTCGTCAGTGTCCGGGTTTACCCCAAAGTACCTCACCTGTGCATACAATACATACGTACACACACCCCTATCTATGTACAAGTACATCTAGGGTAGCATACGAAGCAAGTATTTCCCTTGTCCCAGGATGCTTCCGTCTTTAGCGTTCCATGCTTGTTCACGGAGTAATAATCCATTTGCAGTTGATGCAAGCGCCTCTTGCCGCCCCTATTAGCAGCTCTCCTCCTGTTAGCGCTGCTGCCTTTATTGCTGATGGCGAAGTAGAAGAACTGCTCGTTGCCTTTCGGTCTCGTACCGTACTGAGGCAGACAGACGGGCCGTATGCTGGGTGACAGGGGCACGGGCGCGGACAGTTTCGACAGAGTAATGTCGGAAGTTGCATAAATGCGGCCGACGCTAGGCGCGTCCGCGTTGCGCGATATCGTAGCGCGTACTTTAGCGTTGGGCGTCAAGCTGTCCGTGGCCAGAAAGACCCGTTTTGGTTTGCTGCAAACAAAATGTAGGCCACTAAAATTGTTGAAATGTAAAAAATGTAAAATCAAAATGTACGTAGGATGTAACCTTCGATTTTCGGAGTAAAATAATGCTCCTCATGCATAAGGCAATGAATAAATAGGCCAAATAGTTGGGGAAACAAATAAATTAATAAATAAATAGGTAGGCTAAATAAATAAATAACAATAAATTGGATATAATAAAAATAGTAATAAAAAATAATTGCGAAATACCAACAACCAACCCGCAATGTCGTGCGCTGAGCACCAGTTGAGGATGAATGAGAGCTCCGCCGCATCTCACCATATCTGCGAACCACGGCCAGTAGGAGCTGTTCGTTTCGTCTCCGTGCTTGCTCACCGACCGTCGGTATCGCCTCAGCATGCGAAGATCGACAATCTGCGCAGTGCAAGCGAGCAGTGAATTACATACATCATGTCAGGCAGACAGAGTATGTACTGGGGTACTAAATTAGTATAGGTACAGGACAGGACAAAACGACCTATGTACTACGCTATCACCTAGGGTATGGACAGGTTGCCAGGTACTGGTATATCTGCGCAGTGCAAAGCGGCGAATTACATACATACATTGTACCTATGTCAGGCAGACAGAGTATGTACTGGGGTACTCGTACTAAATTATAGTAGGTGCAGAACAGGACAAAACGACCTCAGTAATGTAATACTACGCTATCGCCTACGTATATATCGGCACTCTTGACCAATTCTAATTCTAATTGTGACCAGACCAATAGCTGACATTTAGGTTATTGGAGTCGGCCACAGGGAATTCGGCCACCTGAGGTTCAAGGCAATATATCTCGACAACCCTGCAACTTATCGTGACAAATAGATATCAATCGATTCCTTGAACTCTCCTCTTTCGAATGAGCCGTTTGGTTCATCATTTGCTGAAACAACAAGTTCAACGGAGCCTAGATGGCCGGATTTACCTCATGGCATGGTCGACCTTACCCCAATGGTAGCCTACAGCATACTTCAGAGTTTGTCTTGTTCTTGGAGAACTCCTTCATTCGAACAGCGCCTTTGATTCGAGTCCAATCAGCTGCGAAATTTCTGACTGCGTCAAGCGTCGGCATGCCACACTGCGGATGGTTGCGCAGTTCTACGTAAAAACCATTTACAATTTTTTTCGGAAGAGGATGAATTTGCATTGACTGTTGAATTTTAATTTGCATTGAAGAATGATACACGTTAGATATTTGATAGCGCAATGAGGCTGTACTGTACCTACCAGCGAAGGAGCCGTGGGGAAACTGACAGATGAAGTAATGGCGCTGTTGCAAACATTTCTCCTGCACCACTTCTCCAGTGGCCCCATCGTACACTGAAAAACAAAACAACAAGATCGAACATTAGGTATTGTGCCTATAACAATCCAGACATGGCCCATGATTTAGATTAGCCGAACCAGGGACAGTTGCTTGATTTGATCCCCCGATCACGTGACTGTCCCTGAGGTCCGGCTTATCTAAATCATGGGTCATGTCTGGATCTTGCTTTCTTCCAGATGGGTGGGTACTCTAGGTGTTCATGCCAGACATCAAAAAGCAAAAAAATAAAATAATCTGACGTTGGATGACTAATGATTTTGTACCACCTACGTACCTACAGTACGTACCTTCCTACATATACGTACTGTACGTACTAGGTTTTTAAAGGTATACTTTTACTTAAACTCAAACTAATAAAAGTATTGAATTTTGGCTTACTTTTACTTAAACCTAAACTAAAATTATTAAAGTATGACCTTCATACTTTTACTTAAACTTAAATTATTTTGGTCATAGTTTAAGTAAAAATAAACGTAAGATGAGCGGGAAAAATGCACAGGGGCAGGCGGATTAAAATTGAAATTCATAAGGTGGCAATGGACATTTGCGCTTTTCCAGCAACTTTTGCAAAATGTGAGTGCATTTTCAGCCATTGCTCCATCAAAAGCAAAGGGCAAAAAGGCAACAGTTCTGCAGAAAAATTGGAGCAGGCTACATTTGCACATATGTAGACATTTTATTTCCATACATAGCTACAGAATACTCTCCAAAAATTACTTAAACTCTTACTTAAATTATACTTTAACTCCTCCTGTCCTCGGCAAATTCGACGACCGTTTGACGGCCGTCCAACGGCCGTTTAGACGGCCGTTTTTTTGCCGTTTTCCGGCCGGAAAACGGCCGTTACGACCGTCAACGGCCGTTTGCGCCGTTTTTTTATTTTTCGTCGCTCCGCACCACCGAAAATGGTAGTAGACGCGAAAATTTGTTGTTCCTTCGTTTTTATGTGATAGCAGAGATTTTTAGCCAGGATTTAGCTCACACGCGCGAATTTTATCAGTTTTGACTCAGTTTGCCTTCTCCCTTTGCTCCCTTCGCTCTTGGTAGTGCGGAACGACGAACAATAAAAAAACGGCGGGAACGGCCGTCGACGGCCGTAACGGCCGTTTTCCGGCCGGTAAACGGCGAAAAAACGGCCGTCAAAACGGCCGTTGGACGGCCGTCAAACGGCCGTCGAATTTCCCGAGGACAGGAGGAGTTAACTTAAATTATTAGGCCCATACTTTTACTTAAAAATAATAAAAGTATGAGGTCATACTTTTACTTAAACTTAAATTATTTAGCAGAAGCTTACTTTTAAGAACCTAGTACGTACGAATGTCGAAATAAACTGTGCACACAAAATATTTACAAATATACTTTGCATAGAAAATACTAGGCCACGACCACACTGTTTCTGTACGGTCGTAACGTAGGCAGGCATAGGTACATACAGGGTGTCCCATTTGGATCGGACAAGTCGTTTCGGGCTATAACTTGGGAAATAATAGGGTTAAAGACGCTGAAATTTTTTCCCAGACACCCAAGACTATGCATAACCTTGTGTCAAAATTTCGAGCCAAAAACTCCAACCTGAACAAAAGATATCGGTACCTCAAGTTAGGGCCACGAAAATCACAAGTTTTTGAATCGCAAGTCTGGTGTTCAGGCAAATTTTTGTGGCATGTTTATCATAATGCCATTCAACATGTGGGATCTGTTTGAGAAGGGCAATCCCAGAGGAGACATTTTTCTTTCCTGACTTGCTGCATGCACATCGGTTCACTTCAAAACTCAACTCAGACAAAACCAAACCACCAGTAGCCTGGCCTCTACAGTACTGCTCGCCCTATCTGACTCCCCAACTTTTCCTGGTGGATTTTCTCCCGAACAAGCTACCTATGTTCTAGTAAGCTCAAGACTTCCGCAGAACTGTAAAATAACATTCGTGGTGCGTTCCCACATATTGAATTGCATTATGATGAACAACCACAAAAATTCGCCTGAACACCAGACTTGCGATTCAAAAACTTGTGATTTTATATCTTTTGTTCAGATTGGAGTTTTGGCTCGAAATTTTTACACAAGGTTATGCATAGTCTTTTGGGTATCTGGGAAAAAAATTTCAGCGTCTTTAACCCTATTATTTCCCAAGTTATAGCCCAAACGACTTATCCGATCCAAATGGGACACCCTGTATATTATTTTGCTGTTTGGGGCATGCGGTATGCATTTTTGATACCTTAGTAGATGCGCAGATAGATGATACAAGGTGTCCCACATAAACCTACCTAATGATCCAGCCATATAACTTCCGTATTACAGGAGATATCACGCTCAAATTTTGTCCCCAGAAACCCAAGAATATGCCATTTGTTGTGGCAAAATTTGAGCCAGATAGGTCAACTAGGGATGAAATTACGAGCTTGCAAATTTGTGACCACGTTTTTCAACATTTTGAAATCAGTGCTGCCGCTATTGACCTTGACAGCTTCTTGAAGGCTGTTATGGGCGGTAAATCGCCTGTATTTTTGTATTCTTTGTGTTCTGGACCATGACGACGTTCAGCCATTATTGTTCCGCTATATTTCCATGTTGGATGAGCTGCTTGTCCACGCTCAGCAGAAGATTTCAGTCCCAAAACCACGCTCAGGCTCAGTGCGGAAAATGGGGAAAACAGGGTCCAACATTTCCAAGCCTGTAATTTCCTTCCTAGTTGAGCTATCTGGCTCAAATTTTGCCACAACAAATGGCATATTCTTGGGTTTCTGGGGACAAAATTTCAGCTTGATATCTACTGTAATACAGAAGTTATAAGGCTGGATGGTTAGGTAGGTTTACGTGGGACACCCTGTAGATGCGCAGATTTTACTTTGGGGAAACTTGAGATAAAAAAACAGGTTATGCTTATCACGTGTAATGTGCTACTCTCCGCAGTGTAATGTTCCAACGTCACATCACCTCGGGGCATGGGCGTCCTGTTCTCTCTTGGACTGTCTGTCCCAAATAAAGTGCATTAGCGCGCGCACTCCCGCCCGATTGAAGAATATTATTGGTTACACACCACATTCGCTTTGCTTTGCGTCAGAAGCTCCTGAATAGTGTAGGTACCGTATCTTGGGTGTAAATATTTGTCCCCCCGTGTATCGCCGCCCTTATCTTTGAACAAAGGTCGTTTGGTACGGGGTACGGTCGTTTGGTTGCCGGAAATTTGGTTGCGGACATTTCGTTGTGTCGTAACTAGAACTTTTGTTGCGGGTTTTTCGTTGCGGACAGTTCGTTGCGGTCGTCGTCTGGTCATTTCGTAACGAGAACTTTCGTTGCCGGTCATTCGTTGCGGGTCAGTTCATTGCCGACCTTTATTTTTGGTCAGTTGGTAGTGAGTACTTTCGTTGCCATGCGGTTCGTCGCAGGCTTAGGCTTAGGCTTAGGCTCAGGTAAATCTCGAAACAAAATGACCAGCAACGAAAGTTCTCACAACCCAGTGAGTGACCAATTCTGAACTGGCAACGAACTGACCCGCAACGAAATGACCGGCAACGAAAGTTTTCGTTACGAAATGACCAGACAACGACCGCAACGAAATGTCCGCAACGAAAGTACCCGCAACGAAAGTTCTCGATAGTTATGAAGTGACCGCGGCAAAGAAACATACTCGAGTACTCGGGCAAATTATTGGTATTTTACTCGAGTAAGGCTTCCACCCTAGTAAAATTACTCGGTTTTACTCGGCGTTCTGTTTACCCTATAGCAATTTTACCCGAACTTAGTACTCGGCTATGAGAAGATCAGGTAAACAAACACTGTGTATACGTATCTGTTGGACCATGCACTGAAGGATACCGTATTTTTGGGTGTATATCCCCCCATTGTATATCCCCCCCAGTGTATAACCCCCCATTGGCAAAACATAAATTTTGCCCAGTGTATATCCCCCCCTGGTGTATAACCCCCCATGTACTGGAAGGTACCTAGCCTACCTATGTAAGCTGGTCATAAGCTAGCCATACCTACTCCTACACCAAGCTACTATGCCTATAAGCTTAGCGGAGCATGTCTTGTACTAGAATAACCCTGTTTTAACCGCGATTATGCCCTAAAACACATACTTTTGACCACGAAAACATGCCTCTGCACACCTCTCAAAAACATAAATTTTGTCCCATATTTATCCCCCCCATTGTATATCCCCCCAGTGTATAACCCCCCATAGGACCTCTCGATTTTTGTAAACTCGGACATTTTTGAAAAGAGTAAAGTAAAGTAAAATTACTCAGCAGTGTAGGCTTCTGAGTAAAGTTGAGTAAATTTACTCAGCTCATAGCCCAACCGAGTAAAGTAAAGCATCAATGGGAGAGTTACTCGAGTAAAATTTATACATACCACCATAACCTGTAAAATTGAAATACCGGTTTGACACACCATCCATCATATAAAAAATTGACGTTCCTATGCTATTGGGCATCAGATACATTCGAGTCGCATAAAACTTTTGGTTAACTTTTGTCATTCAGATCACTTGGATTCAGCTTGCCGTTCATGTGTGCATATGATGCTTGCATGTACGCCTATGCATGCGTTTACTCGAGTAAGTACTGAGAGTACTTGGACATTTTTACTCGAGTAAAAATTTTACTTACTCGGCAAGTGTCAAATTTACTCGAGTAACCTGTCATTATGACTGACTAAAAGTAAAGTCGGGTAAGGGAATTTCGCACTGAGTAAAGTAAAGTAAAGTAACTCAGCCCAAAATTAGGCAAGTAACTCGAGTAAAGTAACTCGAATTTTTACTCTGACATCACTGCTATACACCCAAAAATACGGTACTTCAACTGAATCTCTCCAAGTATACATACTTACATGTACATAAGCCTTGTACTGCAGTACATGGCTAGCTAGCATGCAACCTATTTTGACCTCAAATATTTACTCTGCATATTCTTTTGACCTCTAAAACAAGCGCCATCCACTCCACAGGTCTCAGAAACTAATATTATGTCTAATAATATCGTATCCCATGGTGTACCCAGGCCTAGCTCTCAGTACTGCAGTACGCAAGGTATCGGTTTGGCTATACATACTACTACGTGCAACTTATTTGCAGCAAAAATGGAAGCACACCGTATTGCTCTGGAAAATTTCGTCACAACTGAGTATTCTTTTCTTCGAAAGAAAATGGTGTTGTTGCTGACAGCGGAAGCACTGGAGCAAGCCAGTGGGGACGAAGTGCTGGAGGCAACTGGTAGTGAGAAGGACAGAGTCTCCACCTGGGCTTACCAAGGAAACCACGGCCGGCACCTCAACAAATTCTTCGCCATCGCAGCTAGAAATCAATGTGCCTTCACACTTCATCTTGATATCACTGCAGGGCCAGGTTTAGTCTTGCCGTCAGAGCTAATAACCGTGAGCACAGTGAAGTGGCTCCATCTAAATATCATGTCATGTCTCACAAGAGAGGTGGTTACCCGCTTTGTCCGTCTGGTAGACCTACTTCAGCAAGCGCTCCCAAATCTGAAATATGTAAACATCAATGGCTGCGACAGAGAAATGCACTTGATGGGCGAGATTGTCGCTACACTGCCCACCCAGCTGAATCATCTTCGGCTGTCACGCTTCTCCTCAATTCTAGCGTCAGATCTATTGAAGATTCACAGCTTCCTCCAGAAGAGCGAAGTTAATTGGGTTGCCCTGGAGACATCTGAAAAGTCAGCGGAGACAGTGCAGGCATTACTTCAGCATCTCAGCTCCTGTAGGCAGGTGGTAAGGCTTAGTTTTATTGGCCTGGTGCTGGAGAATGTGGAAGCTGACTGTTGCATGCTGGAGCAGCTGAAGCCGTGGAAACACTTGGAATATCTCGAGTTTGTTCACTGCAAGCTCAGCTTGGCTGGACAGGAAAAGTTGGAAAAATTAAAGCAACAGTCATTTAGAAACCTCAAACGAATCACCGGGGCGCTAGAGACTTCTCAAGAAACTGGGACCACTCAAGTTTCCATCCCTATTCCATCCGAATACTGTGTCGAGTGTTGGCAATGCAAATGTACAGTGGCATCGCTGAAAATTTTGCCTTGCGATAGACAGCACAAATTCTGTTCCAGCTGCTTGGATAAGCTTATCCAAGGTTCAGAAAGACCTCTGGAGCTCAAATGTCCCAGATGTAAGCAAGCTTGCACCATCACATCAGTCGAGTCTATTCGAACAATTCGTTATGGAGAAATTGAATGCTGTTGGTGTCAGCTTCCTAAATCGGCTTCTAAGGTTCTCTGGTGCCCCAGTTGCATCAAACTGATATGTGGCCACTGTCAGCTGGCTCATGCAAGCGTATTTCATCAACCGCCGCACAAGGTGTTCAACTGGGAGTCGATGCAAGTCGTCAAAGATCTATGGGCCCACTCTGATGCAAAGGCCGAGGCAGAAGATAAATATACGGCTGATTGGATAGATGTAGAAAATCAAAAAGCAATCGATCAAGCAACCATTGAGTTCAAAAAGCGCCTTGTGGACAAATATAGGGAAGTCACTTGCGGCATACCAGTGAAACCACCATTCTCGCGCTTTCTACAGCAGCAGTTTGGTCCAGTAATGGACACGGATGCAGCTGCGCAGGGTTCAGGCGTGGCACAGTTCTCGTTGGAGAATGAGAACTTCAAGAATTTGGACGGAGTTGCAGATAAAGTGAGAAAAATTGGGCTGGGAGATGGGAATGCCACCATAACCGACGACCATGCAAGCCTGGTTGAATACGCTCGAAAAAAGATCACACTGGAAGGAACTGGTGATGTGGCTGCTGCCGTTTCCTGCTTGTGGCAGTCATTGGAGATGAGCGAGCAGCCTGCGCCACTGAACAGAGCGAGAACGGGAATCAATGTGCAAGAGTTTATCAGAGACGGCTGGTGGATAAAGCTATCAGCAGAGGCCTTAAGTAAAGCAAGGGGCGATGAGTTGCTCAATCGACAAGATTCCGCTACGCAGTCACTGGAGAAGTGGACATATGTAGGCAACGGTGAGCATTTGGATCGCTTCTTCAGCATTGTTGCCAGAAACGATGGACTTAGCATTCACACTGTTAGCCTTTGGATGAATGACAGCTGGCCAGCTTCTGCCGTTCCTTCTCCTCTTCCACTTGTGATGCCTGCTATTACTAGATTGGCGCTGGTCATTCAATATAATTGGTCCCCTTCAGATGTGGCGAAATTCGCTGCTCTTTTTACCGTGCTCAGTCCGGCGCTTCCCAATCTTGTCACCTTTCATATTGATGGCTGTTATAATTACGTGTCCAGCATGGGCGATCTGTTCGCATTTCTGCCCGCAACGCTCAAGCGACTTGAACTGTGCCATATTCTTGGTCGCAAGACTGTGCTTCCAGATTCCGACGTGGAGAAGATTCGCAGTTTTATTCAGGCGAGCCAAGTGGACTACTTCTTAACCTTGCCCGGAGTGTCATGGTTTGTGACAGACTCGGCAGTGAAGCTGCTCAGAGCACTCGGCTCCTGTGAGAAGCTGAAGACCCTGCAGTTGCACGGGGTACATTCAGACCAAGCTAAACAGATTCTGGATGCAGCGAAGACCTGGAAGCGGGTGAAGACGTTGGTCATTACTGAGCCACGTTATTGGAAGGAAGCGGAAGGAGGAAAGCTGAAGAAAGTCATCACTGCAATGGATGACTTGAAAGTGGTCCACTTGGATGAGGAGATTCCTGGCTCTGGACTCAAGAAGGGAGTCAACCGTATCAGGAATTAAATTGACACTTTGGCGGTTTAAAAATATTTACAGTATCCACGCCGCTTCGTATGTATGCACATGCAGTGTATAATAGTGTATGTACATATGTATATGTATACATATGTATGATGCATGCATGCAGTATGCAGTGTGTACGTACATACATACCTACGTATACCTAACCTAGTACACTACTACGTGTATCGTACGTACTACGTAGTATTACATATGTACATACGTACGTAGTTTTGTGATTTGTGCAATAAGGTTTTACGGCACTTTGGCAGAAAAATATCACAGCAACTGTAGCTTATTATGCCGATACTACGACGGTAAGGACGTATTTTATTTTGCTTTTACTTTTTTTACTGGCTGGTTGATTTTGTACTGATACTAGCAAAATTTTTGCAAAAGTAAAACGTAATTAAATCTGGGCGTTGTTATCAAGAACGCTGTTAGCGCAATAACAAAGGAACATTTTCCGTTTTTTTCGCGTTTCTCTATAGAGGCTACGTACACGCTACACATTCGAGGATGCTATAAATTCGAGGAGCTACATTCGAGGAGGCTATTCCAGGGGCTATATTCGAGGAGGCTATAAACGAGGTTTTACAGCATTTATTTTTCTTCTCACCGAAACATCCCTTAGCTTCGCAGGTGCATTGGCATGAGCACTGGTTCATAAAGCGCTTTGCGCCACGGCCAAAATCCATCTGTCCATGGACCATTTCACCACCGTACCACAATGTTGCACTTGTATTCCAGTTCAAGTGAGGGTATTGCTTGATTATTCTTCGATCCATCCTGCCACAATATGAAGTAATAGGAATACCTACCTACTGTACGACTTCTGAGGTTTACATGTACATACTGAAAGGCGATCAGATGGAGAAGAGGTGCAAAAAGGTGTAAAAATCGCAAGGTTTAGGCTAGAAAGGTTTACGTACATAACTTACTCTTTGTGAAAGAGTTTCTCCTCCATAAAAGTCTCAAATTTTCCTAGCACCCCGTTTAGAGCTGAGCAGAAAACTTGTGCTTCCATATGTCGCAGCAGCATATCACCGAACAGCATGCATTTGTTGCGCATCGTCACGGCATATCCTGGACACTTGGAAATACAGCCAGCATCGCTTTGTACTAAACCATCTGAGCATGATGCTGAAAGACAAAATTCTTCTGTGCGCACATACCGTAATGTAATCTTACACAATTATACGGTAGTTTACCATTTGCATCAACAATGGCAGGCCAGAAAAGAAAGACTCCAAGGATCAAAATCATGCTACTTCAGGATAAGGAGTTTTGCCGATCAGCTGCAACTCAGCGATCTTCAAAAAACTCTGGCTACTTGATGATTCTGCAACAAGTACGTACACAGTTTAGCCCCTGTAAGGTACATAGCTTAGCTGAAATTGATATCCGCGTTTCCAACGTTTTTTTATAGCAGAAATAAAGACATAAACTGTTGCAGTAACGCAATACAGTGTGTAAGTGCGAAATATAAATAAATACATATTACATGAACAATAAAACAAAACAAAACAAAAGTAAACAAAGCAGAGGATCAGAACTGTAATTTTTACACATGTAGCTGCTAGCCTCGCCTTTGGTTTGGGTTGATCAAATCCCTTACCCATTTTCAGGTGTCAAGTTTGTTCAAACTACTCAAAAGTCCATGAATATTAGAGTAGTACCAAAAATATATGTAGTATCTCTAGGTGTAGTGTTGCAGTACACATTTTCGGGTGGCTCTTCCGTCAAGTTTATGAGGTCAGCAGTCTTTTATCCACCAGTGGCCCGTTACAGCTTCGCAGTAAAATCCTTTTGCAGATCTGGCAACCCTTTTGCAGAATCTGGCAACCCTTTTGCAGATCTGGCAACCCTGTTGTAGATCGTGATCTGTCAACATATTATGCATCTGGCAACCATTTTTGGCAGTTGGCAAAAAGTAGTATTTCTGGCAACCTTATCGTAGAGTTGGCAACCCTTTTGCGCATTTAGCAATCTGGCAACCCTTTTGCAAATTTGGCAACCCATTGGCGCATCTCGTGATTTAGTCTTGTGTGCACTTTTCGGGCGTGACCATTTGCAAACGCTGGCTTGAAAACCTGCGTCGTTTGGTTCTGCGGCATTTAGTACTAAAATATCGATTTATCCGATCGATTATTGGTGATAGGCTGATCAGGTCAAAAATCGCAGGTCTTTCTGGTGTTCTCGGAGCCATAAGCGCTTGAAAGAGCCCTGGATGGATGATGTAGCTGCAAAAATTGAGTGAGTTATGAGTGAATCTGCGCGCTTTTAGTACTAAAATATGGATTTATCATCATTATTAGCGATCGGCTGATCAGATCAAAAATCGAAGGCCTTCCTGGCGCCCTTGGGCTTATAAGCTTTCGAATGAGCCATTGGTGAGCGCTGTAGCTGCAAAACTGAGCGAGTTTATTGCATGGCACAGACACACACACACACACGGAACACACAGACATCAGCCCTATTTTGTTAGTAGATGTTTCAGACGAGTACGGTCATAAAAATCGTCCCTTCCACTGGTCATGTAAAAAAAATGCGCGTGGGTGCATAAGTCATTGTGCATGTGAGTAACTTTATTACAACGATTAGTCATACGGTGAGGTAAGCATTTATTTATAGGTAATTTGGATACGTCTTGGAAAACACTGGGTAACTGTTGTTGAGCAGGACACATAGACAATAGTTATTTTTATTTGTTCGCGAATGTACTGCATTTATTCTTCTCGTAAACGCAACAGGTTTTTCTTTCACTACAGCATTTTTCTAGCCATCAACAAAAAATAATTGCTCATATGGTGACTGGAGGTGCCTAGATTCACCGGACGGTAAACATAACAGCATGATTTCGGCTCATTCATAAATGCATAAGAAATAAAATAAATAACCACCAGTAAACGCGAGTACAGACAGAGCTGTATTAGTCAATACTTTGCTGTCGTGACCTTTCTACTGTAGCAGCATTACTGTATGTAGTACCTACATTTATGATTGGTATGCAATACATCAATTCATGCCAAAGTTATGGCTTCTTATTATAAGAGATGCGAGAACAACAGAAATAGCCTGACAAATTGGGCGGCCAGTGCGCGAGTCGAACACGCAGCGCAGGCGCGCAGCACGGGATTACGCCCCATTTTAGCGCACGTCATCTGAACTGCATAGCTCAATCTGATGGCTTCTTATTATTCCACATTGCATTGTTCCACACAACATTGGTTGTATGATTGTGCGCACGCATGCGATCATGAATAAAGTGATGATGATGATGCATGTCTGTTTGTTGGTGGTGTGACTTTAGAGAGAGCAAAAGGCACAGAGTCAGACGATTCCAAATTGAACTTACCTTCCAGTTCAGTCCATAAACCCGAAGCTAAAAAACGAAAAACAACCTTCAAATCAAAGAAAAAAACAAAAATGACCCCGAAAGTTTTCTTCGCGTGTGCTTTGTTCATTTTGGTCGCAATGGCAATGGAAGCGAGTGGCCAATTTGTGGAATGTGAGATAACTTTCAAGCTTTAGCTTTAGCAATAGGTATCTAGCGAGCAAAACAAAACCTAAAGTCCACTTTTTCTGGTCATATCCTACACAATTGATAATTCCGGTTCTAGCGACCGTAGAGCAATGAGCAAAGCGGTCAAAAACCCTGCGCTAATTTTCAGCCGCATTAAAAATAAAAACCGCTTGCGTCTAGCTGCTCTCAGTGGCAAGATATCGCCGATTTCTTTATGTACTGAAATCGCGTCGACATTTGGCAGACGCTAAACCACGCAAACCACGACACCCCACGACCCTGTACGCCCGATGCCCATTTTTATCGTCTTCGTTACGTATGCATATACCAATTTGATTTGATTTTTCGGGCGTTTGCGAGGTTTAGCTTTGCCCAATGGTATACGCCCATTTTGGCGATTTTATTGTCAATGCGGCTGAAAAGTAGCCGTGGGTTTTTCTGACCGCTTTGCTCTACGGTCGCTGGTCGCTAGAACCGGAATTATAAAATGTGTGGGACATAACCAGAAAATGTGGACTTTAGGTACCAACATCACAGGTGCCACAATGTGTGACAGTACTTTCTTGGCTTTCTTCAGGTGAAAATTGCCCTTGCTGGAGCAAGCTTCCTTGTACTGCCTTCTGTTGCCGTCAAAATGGAGGAACTAACTACGCCTTTTGTGGCTTATGCATTTGCCCTGAAATTTGGTGCAAAGTACATTGCGCCAAATGTAGAGGTTACTACTACCTAGGTAGCGGCTAGGCGGTCAGTCCAGTGGCCGTCAAATTGGGTGATCAATTTCAATAGTGTTTCCATTCAGAAATCTATTAACTCCCTGTCCCTACACAATAAAAGGAAATACTGTAACGTTCCTTGTGTAGCCCCTCTCTTGTCTCTTGTACAGTATAACCGGCCCGTTGGGTACTGTACGTCTTGAAAAACTCGGAATTTACATTGAGTCGGTAATATTTTTGTTATGTTTCGCAAAAGCACCATATTTATTTTCTCATAAATACAACAGGTCTTTTGTTTTACTATTTTTCTTGAATCAACGACAAGAAATTACTCAATAACGCACTGGATGTCTACAAAACAGAAACGTATTCACCGGGCGGTACAAAGAGAAGCTGCACGGAGCAATCAATCAAGCATTATCTCAGCTAATTCTGGCTACTCTCATTCATAAACATAAAAAAATGCACACCAAATAAAATAAAACACATACCCTCCTGCTAGGGAGAACGCGAGTAAGCTGAAAAGCGTGCAACACAGACTTGACTAACGTCCATACAGGGGTACGCCCAGACTCTCGCTGAATTTCAAGTCTTTAGGAAGTGACTGATACTGTTATATCACACGTCAAACATCAATGCTCCAAGCTGTTGAAGCACACAATTATCGACAATAAGACATACACATACCTACAAACCTGTAATTTCAAACCAAACAAAATTTAATTGCCGAAAATACACAGAAAAATAGTATCAAACTCCTTCTCCTTACTAGGTATTTAAGATTCAGCTGTATCACGACAATCTCAGAATCTTTTCCTGTGTTTTGCTTCAGCTAAACTTGTCTTTAATCTCCGTCCATTCTGGTACTTTTTGTTCGGGCAACATTACGCGTAAACTTCGCGAATACTACGCGTATTTTCGGGAATACTACGCGTTTCTTCGCGAAGACGGAAATTTTACGCGTATATACTTTAAACGTGTCCCCTACTGTATTTCTTCTTCTTCTTTCTCCCCTTCCTTCTCCTCAGTTCCCCCTTTTTCCTCCTCTTTCTTTCTCGAATGCCTGATCCCTGGAGATGGAACGCGAGCGACTCGCACCGCGCCCTGGCGTTTGGCATCGCGGAAAACGAGACCACTAAAACAATAGAACAACGAGGCGCACTGCCTCACACGTGAACTCCAAACTCGGAGCGCTGACTACTTATGCTCTGAATTCTGAACATGTGAATAGCAACCGACTATCGTTTCGGTCCTACGAATTCACTCCGAGCGAGCTCGTCCGAACGCTAAGGCGTGGTGATCGATGAAGTCTTACTCCCACTATTTATCAGCTAGCCTATTTGCCGTGCAAGGTCCAGGTGTACAAAAATCAAGAGTTTATGGGACACTCATAGGGAGAGCTAATGCATTTGTGGGGTATGTCCAGCATTTCACTGCTCACTTATGCAGTATACAGTAGTGGTGGGACGGGTACGGGACCGAAAACCTAACATTGGGTACCGGACCCAAAATACCCAAAACCTACCCAAAATACCGGACCCAAAACTGTTTTGCCTCTACCCAAATTACCTGTATTTTTCAATTACGGGGGTATTTTGGGTACCAAAAGGTTTTGGGTCATCATCTACCGAAAAGGTTTTGGTACCAGGTTTTGGGTAACCAAACCTTTTGGTGATCAGCTTTCTTATGTAACAAACATTCGTATTGTACGCTCGTACGTACCTACACCTAGCAATGAGTATGTACATATCGCTTCCATACAGTACGTACGTACGTAAGTATAGAGAAATACAATCTTGCTCTTTCTACTCTAAACGCAGCTTCTTTAGTTTTCATTCCTTACTATGAAAAATATGTAATTAGCGCATGGCTTGATCCAGCAGTACCACAGGCAAATAGGCAGCAAGGCGAAGGCAACTCTAGGCAGGGCGAAAATTTTTCACAAATTAGACAGAGGTTTGGGTACCCAAAAGGTCATTACCGAAAACCTAACATCCGGTACCGAAAAGGTTTTTACCCAAAATACCGAAAACCTACCCAAACCCCTGAAAGCCTAAATCCAAAATTTAGCTATGCAGTGGCATTTGGGCACCCTTTTATGGGTCCATGTTATGTTGTTTTTGAGAGGTGCGCAGCTATCTTAAAGGAACTTTCAAATGGTAGCCATGGATATTATAGAGTTGAAAAAGCTTCAAAGCACCTCGCATCCCTCTACGTTGCGTCGTTCTTGAGTTAGAGGCAAAAATTATCTTGAACGGAAAATGCACCGAGAGCATAGCTCGCTAACCGTTACACCATGTGTTTAAAACTCATTACAAGTGGCTTTCCAAGCAGTGAAGATACAGCAAAATTTATACATCAAAAATGTAGAACTCACTGGAGCTATGTTAGCAAAATTACCGATTGTGTAACGGTTAGCGAGCTACATGCTCTCGCGTGCTTTTCCCGTTCAAGATCAATTTTTGCCTCTAACTCAAGAAACGAATAAGTAGAGGGATGCGACTTGGTGCGTTTTGAAGCATTTTTCAAGCTCTATCGAATGATCCATGCAGGCTTACCCCGAACTTTCCGCCCAAAGTTCCCCTTTAAATGGTAAATTTGAGCAAAGCAAGCGAAACAAAAAATGGGATTCACCGACTTATGTACGTACATACAGGGTGTCCCGAAATAAACCGGCCACCTTTCCGGGCATGTAACTCTGGAACGACACTTGAGATTTTCATGCGGTTTTTTTTATCTTGTAGCCAAGGCTTTAACTGAGATCTGTACAAAATTTTAGCTTCGTACGCCCAGTGGAAGGTGCTCAAACACCTTCTTTCTCCGGCGGTCAAAAACGAGGGTTTTTCTAACTGGTAGTGCCGATTAGTGGTCTATTGTGCATGGGTCCAAGACATAATTAGTCTCGTAATGAAAAAGAAGTCCCAAAATGCTAGGAAATGTGAATCTCACGCAGTAACCCCAATTTCACCATAGCAAACGCATGGAACAGGGTATCTTGAAAAATTAAAATGCGATGTCAGGTAGTATTGAGAATTGCGCGGACAGGGGGGTAATTTTCAGTTTTTTGCTGATGACGTGAGCTGATAGCCCAACTGATTTTACATATTTTACAAAAAACCGGTCGAAAATTCCCACCCAGTCCTGATATAAGCCTAAATGACCAAATTGACCTTAATTTTTCACTTTTTCACCCTAAAATCGGGGTAAATAGCCCCACAGTGGGGCTTTGGGGCTATAAATTTGCCACACATAGATCCTATGGGGGTACATGTTCAGACAAATTTAGCCCTAGCCCTCGGTTCAGGAGTTAAAGCTGTTTTTGCTGAAAACCGAAAATTCAATTTTTATAATTTTCAAAATTTAGAGAGTTTCGTGCCCGCTTTTTATTTCAATCTTTAGACAGAAAATTTACAAAAGCTACATTTGAAAGAAGCAGGAAATTTTCACAGCAAGGCCTTAAGAGTGGCGAGTAAGGGTTTTAAAGTTTTCCCTTTTTATAACTCAACATATCACGGAACTCTCTTAAAGTAGCTTTTATGTAAAATTTGATTAGATTTCGATATTTTTGCCCCCAAAAAATTAACCCCTAGCATATAATCTTACAAAAGATCTAATTGTTTGACAATTTTTGAACATTTTGGTAGGGTTAACTTTTTTGCAAAAATATTTTTTTCTAAATTTCATCAAATTTTACATAGATAGGCTACTTTTAAGGTTTCCTGATATTGTTGAGTTAGCTTAAAAAAAACGCACACTCTTAAAACCCTTACTCCCATCTTAACCTTTGAAAATTCCCTTGACTTTCTTTTCAAATGTAGCCTATCTTGTAGCAAATTTTCTGCTCTACAAGTCAAAATAAACACACGGACTAACTCTCTCAAAATTTTGAAAATTATGAAAAAAGCAATTTTCGATTTTCACAAAAACAGCTTAACTCCAACCAAAGGCTAGAGGGTATGTGTGCAAATTTATAGCCCCAAAGCCCCACTGTGGGGCTATTTACCCCTATTTTAGGTGAAAAAGTGAAAAATTAAGAAATTTTCAACTTTGAGCTTATATCTCAGGACTGGTGGGATTTTCACCGTCTTTTTGTAAAATACGTAAATCAGTTGGGCATCAGCTCACCTCATCAGCAGAAAACTGAAAATACCCCCCTGTCCGCGTACTTACAGCAATACTAATCCTTCCACATCGCGTTTTAAAGGCAAGCCGCTTAATTAAATAAACCAAAATATCTTTTCCCTTTTCAACTATCCTTCCAGTTTTGCAAAGTCAAGTTGTACTGAAGACTGAACCACTGTAGTTACTAATAACTCGTAGTGGTTCCCGAGGCGCTTCAATACTGAAATTATCGATTTTTATCTTCAATAACTCATGAACGGATAGGAATTTTGAAAACGGTTTTTCAACTTTAAATAATATAATAAATTTACTTTAATCTTTAGGGGACCCCTTCTTTACCGATTTTTTTAAGAAAAACTCTTTTGAACTTCAGATCAAACCTTGTAATTTCCGAACTATGTGGACCAAATAGCTGAGATTTTGTACAGATCTCAGTTGAAGCCTTGACTACAAGATAAAAAAAACCGCATGAAAATATCAAGTGTCGTTCCAGAGTTACATGCCCGGAAAGGTGGCCGGTTTATTTCGGGACACTCTGTATATCGAGCGGGGCTATATTCGAGAAGGCTATAAACCAGGTTTTACAGTATTTATTTTTCATCTCACCGAAAGATCCCTCACTTCGTTCCCCGGCCTTCACCACCTACTTATCATAGTAGGGATTTTCATTTCTTGATCCATCCTCCACATAACGTAAAAGGACCCTCCTAGGTAATGTACATACTAAAGGATCAATATACGTGATTTATGCAATCAACAGTAACCCGAAGAAAATCTCTCTTTTGGAAAAACTGAGAACGTGTAGTACACATTTTCGGGTGGCTCTTTCGTCAAGTTGAGGTCAGCACTCTTTTATCCCTGTTTCAGACGAGTACGGTCATAAAATTTGTCCCTTCCACTGGTCATGAATAAAAATGCGCGTTGGTGCATAACCCTTTGCGGCGGTACTGGTCCCTTTAGGGACCAGTTTTTTCAGGTTTTTCGCGCTTTGTACACTACTCTTTTGGCCCCTCAGTACAACCTCGTTGTCTTTTAGACCCCCAAATTAGGTGAGTAACATTTGAGGGCGGTAGCCTCATTGTGGTTGAACTTTTAGATAGAAGGTTGAAAAGTACAACTAAATTTACCAATATTGTAGTTATTGAATTTGTGGCGGGACCATCTGTATTGCAATTAAATTTTTTTGAACAAAAAACAGAAACGAACAAAACGAAAATTGAATAGGATTAGTGTAAACAGTCAGTTTTCTTTCAATGAAGCCGTCAAATTCTAACTTAGGTTTCAAAGACTAATCTCATAGAGCTTATATGTGCAAATTACACAAGGCCATAACGCATGTCAATCATTAGTGAAAAAAAAAATAGAAAACGTTTGCATACTAGTGCACCTTGAGCTATTATGCCTTCCTTTATTATCTTTAGATTTTTCATTAGAGCTTCTATACTTTTACTTCAGTCTTTATATGTGAGCTACTCTTCTGTTTGTTATGGGTAAAGAAACTTAAAAGTATAAAAAACTGCTGTGTACTAACTGAACAGATTAATTATAATGGATTACTGTAGCTTTGAGAATTAACCTTTCACTACATGTTAATCTCTTTTAAGAGTACACTGTCTTCTAGCTGAGTGAAGCTGTAGTTGTCTTTTGAGGGCCAAAGTACAACGTCGTGTACTTTTGAAAACGATTTTCTTAGGTTTTAGTGTATTTATCGACTTCCAGAAGAGGAGGGATACTGAATTTGTAATAGTAGTTATTTTTTTTTTCTATTTTTTCTTTTTATTTTTCAGACAGAGTTAAGAAGTGGGATGGCGGGGATAGGTGTTTATGGATAGTGTTTTGATATTTAGGGGGAGGTTTAGAAGGGGGGGAGGCAGGGCTTTTTTTTTTATGGGTAGTGAGGTGTTTTTTTTTTTTTTTTTTTTTTATTGTGAAGATGATTGGTTTGGGTTTTTTGGGGATTTGGTGTTTTGGATTATATTTAAGGGTTTAGTTTTTTATTTTTTTTAGCCGTTTTTTTTTCATTTTTAAAGGGGCAGTGGGCTTGGGGCTATAATTTCAACCTTTTTTAGGAGTTAAGCTTTTTTGTGAAATCGATTTTTTCATATTTTCAAAATTTTGAGAGAGTTAGTCCGTGTGCGCCGCTGCTTATTTCTGAATCTTGTAGAGCAGAAAATTTGCGTACAGAGGATAGGCTACATTTGAAAAGAAGGTCACTAATGGGAAATTTTCACAGCAAGGGCCTAGGAAGTGGCGAGTAAGGGTTTTTAGAGTGTGCGTTTTCCCCATTTTTCAAGCTAACTCAACAATATCACGGAAACTTCTCCTCAAAAGTAGCCTATCTTATGTAAAATTTGATGAAGATTTAGAAAAAAAATATTTTGCCCCCCAAAAAAGTTAACCCTACCCCAAAAATGTTCAAAAATTGTCAAACAATTAGATCTTTTGTAAGGATTATATGCTAGGGGTTAACTTTTTTGGGGCAAAGAATATTTTTTTCGTAATCTACATCAAATTTTACATAAGATAGGCTACTTATTTAAGGAGAGAGTTTCTGTGATATTGTTGAGTTAGCTTGAAAAATGGGGAAAACGCACACTCTTAAAACCTTTACTCGCCACTCTTCAAGGCCTTGCTGTGAAAATTTCTCATTAGTGACTTCTTTTCAAATGTAGCCTATCTTGTAGGGCAAATTTTCTGCTCTACAAGATTCAGAAATAAAACAGCGGGCCGCGGACTAGACTCTCTCGAAAATTTTGAAAACTATGGAACAATTGCAATTTTCGGATTTTCAGCAAAAACAGCGTTAACTCCTGAACCAAGAGGGCTAGTGGGCTCAAAATTTGTCCCCCCACAGGGTCTATCTATGTGTATGCAAATTATTAGCCCCAAAGCCCCACTGTGGGGGCTTATTTACCCCGATTTTAGGGTGAAAAAGTGAAAAATTAAGGTCAAATTGTGGTCAACTTTGAGGCCTTATACCTCAGGACTGGGTGGGAATTTTCGACCCGGTCTTTTTGGTAAATACGTAAAATCAGTTGGGCTATCAGCTCACGTCATCAGCAAAAAACTGAAAATTACCCCCTTGTCCGCGCAATTCTCATACTACCTGACATCGCATTTTAATTTTTCAGAGTACCCTGTTCCATGCGTTTGCTATGGTGGTGAAATTGGGGGTTACTGCGTGAAGATTTCATATTTCTTAGCATTTTGGGGACTTCTTTTTCATTACGAGACTAATTATGTCTTGGAACCCATGCACAATAGACCACTAATCGGCACTACCAGTTAGAAAAACCCTTGTTTTTAACTGCTCGGAGAAGAGAAGGTGTTTGAGCACCTTCCACATCTGGGCGACGAAGTAAAAGTTTTGTAGATACTCAAGTTAAAGCCTTGGCTACAAGATAGAAAAAAACTCGTAATGAAATCTTGAAGTGTCGTTCCAGAGTTACATGCCCGGAAAGGTGGCCGGTTTATTTCGGGACACCCTGTATGTACGTACATAAGTCGGTGAATCCCATTTTTTGTTTCGCTTGCTTTGCTCAAATTTACCATTTAAAGGGGAACTTTGGGCGGAAAGTTCGGGGTAAGCCTGCATGGATCATTCGATAGAGCTTGAAAAATGCTTCAAAACGCACCAAGTCGCATCCCTCTACTTACGTTGCGTCGTTCTTGAGTTAGAGGCAAATCCACCGGCGGAACGGGAAAAAATGAGGCTAGAGCAGGAGCCCCGGCTACCGTACACGAATCGGCATAATTTTGCTACCAACATATGCTCCACGTTGAGTTCTACATTTTTGATGTATAAAGTTTTGCTGTATCTTCACTGCCTGTGGCATGGGAAGCCAAAAACCGTGTGTAATTGCGCAGTTTTAAAAACACATGGTGTAACGGTTAGCGAGCTACATGCTCTCGCGTGCATTTTCCCGTTCACAGATAAATTTTTGCCTCTAACTCAAGAACGACGCAACGTAGAGGGATGCGACTTGGTGCGTTTTGAAGCATTTTTCAAGCTCTATCGAATGATCCATGCAGGCTTACCCCGAACTTTCCGCCCAAAGTTCCCCTTTAAGTATGTGCAGCTGCGCACCTCTCAAAAACAACATAACATGCGACCCATACAAAGGGTGCCCCAAATGCCCACTGCATACAGCTAAATTTTGGATTTAGGCTTTCAGGGGTTTTGGGTAGGTTTTCGGTAATTTTGGGTAAAAACCTTTTCGGTACCGGATGTTAGGTTTTCGGTAATGACCTTTTGGGTACCCAAAACCTCTGTCCTAATTTGTGTCAAAAATTTTCGCCCTGCCCTAGAGATTGCCTTCGCCTTGCTGCCTGATTTGCCTGTGGTACTGCTGGATCAAGCCATGCGCTAAATTACATACCTTTTTCATAGTAAGGTAATGAAAACTAAAGAAGCTGCGCTTTAGAGTAGAAAGAGCAAGATTGTATTTCTCTATACTTACGTACGTACGTACTGTATGGAAGCGCATATGTACATACGTCATTGCTAGGTGTAGGTACGTACGAGCGTACAATACGTACATGCTTTGCTTACATATAGCACAAGCTGATCACCCAAAAGGTTTTGGTTACCCAAAACCATCCGGTACCCAAAACCTTTTCGGTAGAATGATGGACCCAAAACCTTTTGGGTACCCAAAATTACCCACCGGTAATTGAAAAATACCCAGGTAATTTTGGGTAGAGGCAAAACAGTTTTGGGTCCGGTAATTTTGGGTAGGTTTTGGGTATTTTGGGTCCGGTACCCAATGTTAGGTTTTCGGTCCCGGTACCCGTCCCACCACTACTGTATACTGCATACAGTGAGCAGTGAACATGCTGGACATACCCCACAAATGCATTAGCTCTCCCTATGCAGTGTCCCATAAACTCTTGATTTTTGTACAGCCTGGACCTTGCACCGGCAAATACGGCTAGCTGATAAACTCAGCATGAGGAGTAAGACTTCATCGATCACCACGCCTCTAGCGTTCGGACCGAGCTCGCTCGGAGTGAATTCGGTTAGGACCGAAACGATAGTCGGTTGCTATTCACATGTCTCAGAATTCAGAGCATAAGTAGTCAGCGCTCCGAGTTTGGAGTTCACGTGTGCAGCGCCCCAGTGCGCCTCGTTGTTTCTCATTGTTTTAGTGGTCTCGTTTTCCGCGATGCCCAAACGCCAGGGCGCGGTGCGCAGTCGCTCGCGTTCCATCTCCCCAGGCGAATCACCGGCCACTTCGAGAAAGAAAGAGGAGGAATCACCGACGAAAAAGGGGGAAACTGAGGAGAAGGAAGGGGAGAAAGAAGAAGAAGAAATACAGTAGGGGACACGTTTAAAGTATATACGCGTAAAATTTCCGTCTTCGCGAAGAAACGCGTAGTATTCCCGAAAATACGCGTAGTATTCGCGAAGTTTACGCGTAATGTTGCCCGAACAAAAAGTACCAGAATGGACGGAGATTACAAGACAAGTTTAGCTGAAGCAAAACACAGGAAAAGATTCTGAGATTGTCGTGATACAGCTGAATCTTAAATACCTAGTAAGGAGAAGGAGTTTGATACGTATTTTTCTGTGTATTTTCGGCAATTAAATTTTGTTTGGTTTGAAATTCTACAGGTTTGTAGGTATGTGTATGTCTTATTGTCGATAATTGTGTGCTTCAACAGCTTGGAGCATTGATGTTTGA
This sequence comes from Epsilonema sp. ZAB3_2, assembly GCA_030247985.1. NCBI lineage: Eukaryota > Metazoa > Nematoda > Chromadorea > Desmodorida > Epsilonematidae > Epsilonema > Epsilonema sp. ZAB3_2. The sequence goes on from JASAMW010004860.1 coordinate 30,975, forward strand.
CGTGTGATATAACAGTATCAGTCACTTCCTAAAGACTTGAAATTCAGCGAGAGTCTGGGCGTACCCCTGTATGGACGTTAGTCAAGTCTGTGTTGCACGCTTTTCAGCTTACTCGCGTTCTCCCTAGCAGGAGGGTATGTGTTTTATTTTATTTGGTGTGCATTTTTTTATGTTTATGAATGAGAGTAGCCAGAATTAGCTGAGATAATGCTTGATTGATTGCTCCGTGCAGCTTCTCTTTGTACCGCCCGGTGAATACGTTTCTGTTTTGTAGACATCCAGTGCGTTATTGAGTAATTTCTTGTCGTTGATTCAAGAAAAATAGTAAAACAAAAGACCTGTTGTATTTATGAGAAAATAAATATGGTGCTTTTGCGAAACATAACAAAAATATTACCGACTCAATGTAAATTCCGAGTTTTTCAAGACGTACAGTACCCAACGGGCCGGTTATACTGTACAAGAGACAAGAGAGGGGCTACACAAGGAACGTTACAGTATTTCCTTTTATTGTGTAGGGACAGGGAGTTAATAGATTTCTGAATGGAAACACTATTGAAATTGATCACCCAATTTGACGGCCACTGGACTGACCGCCTAGCCGCTACCTAGGTAGTAGTAACCTCTACATTTGGCGCAATGTACTTTGCACCAAATTTCAGGGCAAATGCATAAGCCACAAAAGGCGTAGTTAGTTCCTCCATTTTGACGGCAACAGAAGGCAGTACAAGGAAGCTTGCTCCAGCAAGGGCAATTTTCACCTGAAGAAAGCCAAGAAAGTACTGTCACACATTGTGGCACCTGTGATGTTGGTACCTAAAGTCCACATTTTCTGGTTATGTCCCACACATTTTATAATTCCGGTTCTAGCGACCAGCGACCGTAGAGCAAAGCGGTCAAAAAACCCACGGCTACTTTTCAGCCGCATTGACAATAAAATCGCCAAAATGGGCGTATACCATTGGGCAAAGCTAAACCTCGCAAACGCCCGAAAAATCAAATCAAATTGGTATATGCATACGTAACGAAGACGATAAAAATGGGCATCGGGCGTACAGGGTCGTGGGGTGTCGTGGTTTGCGTGGTTTAGCGTCTGCCAAATGTCGACGCGATTTCAGTACATAAAGAAATCGGCGATATCTTGCCACTGAGAGCAGCTAGACGCAAGCGGTTTTTATTTTTAATGCGGCTGAAAATTAGCGCAGGGTTTTTGACCGCTTTGCTCATTGCTCTACGGTCGCTAGAACCGGAATTATAAATTGTGTGGGATATGACCAGAAAAAGTGGACTTTAGGTTTTGTTTTGGCTCGCTAGATACCTATTGCTAAAGCTAAAGCTTGAAAATTATCTCACATTCCACAAATTGGCCACTCGCTTCCATTGCCATTGCGACCAAAATGAACAAAGCACACGCGAAGAAAACTTTCGGGGTCATTTTTGTTTTTTTCTTCGATTTGAAGGTTGTTTTTCGTTTTTTAGCTTCGGGGTTTATGGACTGAACTGGAGGGTAAATTAAATTTGGAATCGTCTGACTCTGTGCCTTTTGCTCTCTCTAAAGTCACACCACCAACAAACAGACATGCATCATCATCATCACTTTATTCATGATCGCATGCGTGCGCACAACATACAACCAATGTTGTGTGGAACAATGCAATGTGGAATAATAAGAAGCCATCAGATTGAGCTGTGCAGTCAGATGACGTGCGCTAAAATGGGGCGTAATCCCGTGCTGCGCGCCTGCGCTGCGTGTTCGACTCACGCACTGGCCGCCCAATTTGTCAGGCTATTTCTGTTGTTCTCGCATCTCTTATAATAAGAAGCCATAACTTTGGCGTGAATTGATGTATTGCATACCAATCATAAATGTAGGTACTACATACAGTAATGCTGCTACAGTAGAAAGGTCACGACAGCAAAGTATTGACTAATACAGCTCTGTCTGTACTCGCGTTTACTGGTGGTTATTTATTTTATTTCTTATGCATTTATGAATGAGCCGAAATCATGCTGTTATGTTTACCGTCCGGTGAATCTAGACACCTCCAGTCACGATATGAGCAATTATTTTTGTTGATGGCTAGAAAAATGCTGTAGTGAAAGAAAAACCTGTTGCATTTACGAGAAAATAAATGCGGTACATTCGCGAACAAATAAAAATAACTATTGTCTATGTGTCCTGCTCAACAACAGTTACCCAGTGTTTTACAAGACGTATCCAAATTACCTATAAATAAATGCTTACCTCACCGTATGACTAATCGTTGTAATGAAGTTACTCACATGCACAATGACTTATGCACCCACGCGCATTTTTTTTCATGACCAGTGGAAGGGACGAATTTTATGACCGTACTCGTCTGAAACATCTACTAACAAAATAGGGCTGATGTCTGTGTGTCCGTGTGTGTGTGTGTGTCTGTGATGCAATAAACTCGCTCAGTTTTGCAGCTACAGCGCTCACCAATGGCTCATTCGAAAGCTTATAAGCCCAAGGGCGCCAGGAAGGCCTTCGATTTTTGATCTGATCAGCCGATCGCTAATAATCGATCGATAATCGATATTTTAGTACTAAAAGCGCGCAGATTCACTCATAACTCACTCAATTTTGCAGCTACATCATCCATCCAGGGCTCTTTCAAGCGCTTATGGCTCCGAGAACACCAGAAAGACCTGCGATTTTTGACCTGATCAGCCTATCACCAATAATCGATCGATAATCGATATTTTAGTACTAAATGCCGCAGAACCAAACGACGCAGGTTTTCAAGCCAGCGTTTGCAAATGGTCACGCCCGAAAGTGCACACAAGACTAAAACGCGAGATGCGCCAATGGGTTGCCAAATCTGCAAAAGGGTTGCCAGATTGCTAAATGCGCAAAAGGGTTGCCAACTCTACGATAAGGTTGCCAGAAATACTACTTTTTGCCAACTGCCAAAAATGGTTGCCAGATGCATAATATGTTGACAGATCACGATCTACAACAGGGTTGCCAGATCTGCAAAAGGGTTGCCAGATTCTGCAAAAGGGTTGCCAGATCTGCAAAAGGATTTTACTGCGAAGCTGTAACGGGCCACTGGTGGATAAAAGACTGCTGACCTCATAAACTTGACGGAAGAGCCACCCGAAAATGTGTACTGCAACACTACACCTAGAGATACTACATATATTTTTGGTACTACTCTAATATTCATGGACTTTTGAGTAGTTTGAACAAACTTGACACCTGAAAATGGGTAAGGGATTTGATCAACCCAAACCAAAGGCGAGGCTAGCAGCTACATGTGTAAAAATTACAGTTCTGATCCTCTGCTTTGTTTACTTTTGTTTTGTTTTGTTTTATTGTTCATGTAATATGTATTTATTTATATTTCGCACTTACACACTGTATTGCGTTACTGCAACAGTTTATGTCTTTATTTCTGCTATAAAAAAACGTTGGAAACGCGGATATCAATTTCAGCTAAGCTATGTACCTACGGGCTAAACTGTGTACGTACTTGTTGCAGAATCATCAAGTAGCCAGAGTTTTTGAAGATCGCTGAGTTGCAGCTGATCGGCAAAACTCCTTATCCTGAAGTAGCATGATTTTGATCCTTGGAGTCTTTCTTTTCTGGCCTGCCATTGTTGATGCAAATGGTAAACTACCGTATAATTGTGTAAGATTACATTACGGTATGTGCGCACAGAAGAATTTTGTCTTTCAGCATCATGCTCAGATGGTTTAGTACAAAGCGATGCTGGCTGTATTTCCAAGTGTCCAGGATATGCCGTGACGATGCGCAACAAATGCATGCTGTTCGGTGATATGCTGCTGCGACATATGGAAGCACAAGTTTTCTGCTCAGCTCTAAACGGGGTGCTAGGAAAATTTGAGACTTTTATGGAGGAGAAACTCTTTCACAAAGAGTAAGTTATGTACGTAAACCTTTCTAGCCTAAACCTTGCGATTTTTACACCTTTTTGCACCTCTTCTCCATCTGATCGCCTTTCAGTATGTACATGTAAACCTCAGAAGTCGTACAGTAGGTAGGTATTCCTATTACTTCATATTGTGGCAGGATGGATCGAAGAATAATCAAGCAATACCCTCACTTGAACTGGAATACAAGTGCAACATTGTGGTACGGTGGTGAAATGGTCCATGGACAGATGGATTTTGGCCGTGGCGCAAAGCGCTTTATGAACCAGTGCTCATGCCAATGCACCTGCGAAGCTAAGGGATGTTTCGGTGAGAAGAAAAATAAATGCTGTAAAACCTCGTTTATAGCCTCCTCGAATATAGCCCCTGGAATAGCCTCCTCGAATGTAGCTCCTCGAATTTATAGCATCCTCGAATGTGTAGCGTGTACGTAGCCTCTATAGAGAAACGCGAAAAAAACGGAAAATGTCCCTTTGTTATTGCGCTAACAGCGTTCTTGATAACAACGCCCAGATTTAATTACGTTTTACTTTTGCAAAAATTTTGCTAGTATCAGTACAAAATCAACCAGCCAGTAAAAAAAGTAAAAGCAAAATAAAATACGTCCTTACCGTCGTAGTATCGGCATAATAAGCTACAGTTGCTGTGATATTTTTCTGCCAAAGTGCCGTAAAACCTTATTGCACAAATCACAAAACTACGTACGTATGTACATATGTAATACTACGTAGTACGTACGATACACGTAGTAGTGTACTAGGTTAGGTATACGTAGGTATGTATGTACGTACACACTGCATACTGCATGCATGCATCATACATATGTATACATATACATATGTACATACACTATTATACACTGCATGTGCATACATACGAAGCGGCGTGGATACTGTAAATATTTTTAAACCGCCAAAGTGTCAATTTAATTCCTGATACGGTTGACTCCCTTCTTGAGTCCAGAGCCAGGAATCTCCTCATCCAAGTGGACCACTTTCAAGTCATCCATTGCAGTGATGACTTTCTTCAGCTTTCCTCCTTCCGCTTCCTTCCAATAACGTGGCTCAGTAATGACCAACGTCTTCACCCGCTTCCAGGTCTTCGCTGCATCCAGAATCTGTTTAGCTTGGTCTGAATGTACCCCGTGCAACTGCAGGGTCTTCAGCTTCTCACAGGAGCCGAGTGCTCTGAGCAGCTTCACTGCCGAGTCTGTCACAAACCATGACACTCCGGGCAAGGTTAAGAAGTAGTCCACTTGGCTCGCCTGAATAAAACTGCGAATCTTCTCCACGTCGGAATCTGGAAGCACAGTCTTGCGACCAAGAATATGGCACAGTTCAAGTCGCTTGAGCGTTGCGGGCAGAAATGCGAACAGATCGCCCATGCTGGACACGTAATTATAACAGCCATCAATATGAAAGGTGACAAGATTGGGAAGCGCCGGACTGAGCACGGTAAAAAGAGCAGCGAATTTCGCCACATCTGAAGGGGACCAATTATATTGAATGACCAGCGCCAATCTAGTAATAGCAGGCATCACAAGTGGAAGAGGAGAAGGAACGGCAGAAGCTGGCCAGCTGTCATTCATCCAAAGGCTAACAGTGTGAATGCTAAGTCCATCGTTTCTGGCAACAATGCTGAAGAAGCGATCCAAATGCTCACCGTTGCCTACATATGTCCACTTCTCCAGTGACTGCGTAGCGGAATCTTGTCGATTGAGCAACTCATCGCCCCTTGCTTTACTTAAGGCCTCTGCTGATAGCTTTATCCACCAGCCGTCTCTGATAAACTCTTGCACATTGATTCCCGTTCTCGCTCTGTTCAGTGGCGCAGGCTGCTCGCTCATCTCCAATGACTGCCACAAGCAGGAAACGGCAGCAGCCACATCACCAGTTCCTTCCAGTGTGATCTTTTTTCGAGCGTATTCAACCAGGCTTGCATGGTCGTCGGTTATGGTGGCATTCCCATCTCCCAGCCCAATTTTTCTCACTTTATCTGCAACTCCGTCCAAATTCTTGAAGTTCTCATTCTCCAACGAGAACTGTGCCACGCCTGAACCCTCGCGCAGCTGCATCCGTGTCCATTACTGGACCAAACTTGTGCTGCTGTAGAAAGCGCAAGAATGGTGGTTTCACTGGTATGCCGCAAGTGACTTCCCTATATTTGTCCACAAGGCGCCTCTTGAACTCAATGGTTGCTTCATCGATTGCTTTTTTATTTTCTACATCTATCCAATCAGCCGTATATTTATCTTCTGCCTCGGCCTTTGCATCAGAGTGGGCCCATAGATCTTTGACGACTTGCATCAAATTGCGAGTTGAACACCTTGTGCGGCGGTTGATGAAATACGCTTGCATGAGCCAGCTGACAGTGGCCACATATCAGTTTGATGCAACTGGGGCACCAGAGAACCTTAGAAGCCGATTTAGGAAGCTAACAACTTGATTTCCATTCGTCGTAATGGGTTCGATGTTGTAGCTCCAGAGATCTTTTTGAACCTTGGATAAGCTTATCCAAGCAGCTGAAACAGATTTGTGCTGTCTATCTATCGCAAGGCAAAATTTTCAGCGATGCCACTGTACATTTGCATTGCTTTTATTTCGACACAGTATTCGGATGGAATAGGGATGAGGAATTCAGTGGTCCCAGTTTCTTGAGAAGTCTCTAGCGCCCCGGTGATTCGTTTGAGGTTTCTAAATGACTGTTGCTTTAATTTTTCCAACTTTCCCATATTGACCACACCCAGCTGAGCTTGCAGTGAACAAACTCGAGATATTCCCAGTGTTTCCACGGCTTCAGCTGCTCCAGCATGCAACAGTCAGCTTCCACATTCTCCAGCACCAGGCCAATAAAACAAAGCCTTACCACCTGCCTACAGGAGCTGAGATGCTGAAGTAATGCCTGCACTGTCTCCGCTGACTTTTCAGATGTCTCCAGGGCAACCCAATTAACTTCGCTCTTCTGGAGGAAGCTGCAGATCTTCAATAGATCTGACGCTAGAATTGAGGAGAAGCGTGACAGCCGAAGATGATTCAGCTGGGTGGGCAGTGTAGCGACAATCTCGCCCATCAAGTGCATTTCTCTGTCGCAGCCATTGATGTTTACATATTTCAGATTTGGGAGCGCTTGCTGAAGGTGGCGCTTTCGGTCTACCAGACGGACAAAGCGGGTAACCACCTCTCTTGTGAGACATGACATGATATTTAGATGGAGCCACTTCACTGTGCTCACGGTTATTAGCTCTGACGGCAAGACTAAACCTGGCCCTGCAGTGATATCAAGATGAAGTGTGAAGGCACATTGATTTCTAGCTGCGATGGCGAAGACTTTGTTGAGGTGCCGGCCGTGGTTTCCTTGGTAAGCCCAGTTGAAAAATTATCCTTCTCACTACCAGTTGCCTCCAGCACTTCGTCCCCACTGGCTTGCTCTCCAGTGCTTCCGCTGTCAGCAACAACACCATTTTCTTTCGAAGAAAGAATACTCAGTTGTGAATTAAATTTTCCAGAGCAATACGGTGTGCTTCCATTTTTGCTGCAAATAAGTTGCACGTAGTAGTATGTATAGCCAAACCGATACCTTGCGTACTGCAGTACTGAGAGCTAGGCCTGGGTACACCATGGGATACGATATTATTAGACATAATATTAGTTTCTGAGACCTGTGG